>JAOTQE010144756.1:24627-35968 GCA_025631205.1 Nesometra sesokonis | reverse complement strand
ACCTTAAAAAACTATATTTGTACATATAAACCTGTTCTGGCACACGGGAAGGAAACAGGAAAATGGGTCTGGCAGTCTACGTGTTAAAGGTTTGCACACTGCAAGTTTATAACCATGGGTGTGGGCCTTCTCTGACTATTATTTTTAGGTCCACGCGAAGCGGACATTAGAACCTTACTCATGTTCTTCTTGTTGTTGCTGTTGGTGTTGTTGCGACGTAACTTTAAAGTGTCCAGTGTCACCAGTTTTGAACTGACGTGCATGAAATTTTGTACACATTAGACAACATTTCCAACAAACGTTCATTGCCCTTTTTTTAAGTTACACCCCACGTTGTGCCCCTAGACCCACAAAACAAAAATTGCAATTTATCAAGAAGTTTATAAAAAGTCAATACTGTCAAGCGTTTGTTTGACTCGGTCGGTTAAGACATTATATAACATGACAGTTCTACAAAAGCGAAGTTTCTTGGGTTCGACTTCAACCACAGTGTCCGGCTATTTTATTTTAAAATTTTTTTTTGGCAAAATCTACTGAAATCCTTAGAACGTTAAATCCATGCCATCTGGCCTACTAGTGCTAAAGAGACTATTGAGAAAGTGTCTAATATAAATTAATTTTTACAATTAAGGCAGGGTGTTTATGATTTTAGATTGTATTAAACCTCACTTTCATCATTATTGGTTCTGCTTTGTGGCCTGGATGCAAAATCACCTAATGACTGTCCTAAATACAGGGCGACCATGCAACACACATAGTTCTGTCATGTGCAGTGGCATTGGCATGACATCAGCACGTCCACGTTCAATGCCATCGCAAATTAAAATCTCTATTTGGTCGTGTTTATTGCACAAGACGGGGAATTTTCCAGTGTATACCCAATGAATTTAATAGGTTTGCTTGATACTTGTTCGGACATCGATTTGTTTTACGATAGTTTACCTGTTTTTAAAAACAAAGTAATTGAATCTCTGTAATTGTTTTTAAGTGTATTTTAACATTTTAACAGTTACAATTTTAAAATGTATTTATTATATATTGTATTTATTTAGACAAAACCTGTTAGTAGCGGTTTTCATCGCTGTTGGTTGGAACTAAATAAAATAAAATAAATTTATTTTTAGAAGTACACATGTGGTGTTATTTATTATTTTATATATTTATTGATACTTCACCATGCAAACCTTCAAGCAGTTTTATTCAAGTTATTTATTTTCCATTTAGTTGTTTTTGTTTGTGGAAGTAGTCCTTGCTGAAATAGCGCATTGGCATGACATCAGCACATTAACGTTCAATCTCATCGCAAATTGAAATCTCTATTTTTAGAAGTACACATGTAGTGTTATTTATTATTTTATATATTTATTGATACTTCACCATGCAAACCTTCAAGCAGTTTAAGTAAAATATAACTATGTATATCTTGTTTATTTTCCGTTTAGTTGTTTTTGCTTGTGGAAGTAGTCCTTGCCTAAATGGGGCAACCTGCGTTGACAATGGAAACACTGAATATTTTTGCATATGTCCAACTGGTTACCAGGGAGACCGTTGTGAGACATTCATAAGTAAGTAAATTTTAAAGACTTGTTATTAACAATGTAACTGTAATTTGAAATAAGACACAAGTCTGATTCTGTGAATAACTTGGATGATTAAAGTTTTTTATTATAAAAGATGTAGGTTTATAAATAAGTAACTTAGAGACAGACAAGTTTTTTTTATTAAGCCAAATAATTTAAGGATAAAATTACATGGACTGTTTTGAAGTGTTTTTAAGATTCTTCAGTTAAAAGAAGAGATTGACTATTCAGTGAGGCAAAAGTCCAGTTTCACAGATTACAGGGCTTGATTTTTTACTAGCCCAGCATACAATGGCTAGTTGTAATGTAGTTGTTGTAATGTTGTATACAATATTTTTTATAGTGATGTTTTACAGATGTATAGTGTATTTTTGATATTGTATTTTAAAACATTTTTTAATTGTTTTGTACTTTTGAAATTGTAAAATATTCTCCATTTCAGTTTATACTGCCTTTGCATATTATTTTCTGTACAATAAAAGATACCGAGATATATATAAAACTGCACCAGGCTAGTGAATATTTATTTTTACTAGCCCAGATGGCTAGTGAATACAAGTATCAAGCAGTCACTTTTACACATTGTAGATTAAGTTGCCACAGACATGGGCTATTTGAATTGCTTGTGGGCTAGTGAAATGTAAAGCCAACTTGCCCAGTAGACTATTCAAAACAAAAACAAAAATTGAGGCCTGCAGAACATCCAAAAGAGCAGATAATGTTTATCAAAATAATGGCAAAAATGTTGGAAGTAATTGTATTGTATTATTATAGTATATCACACAGAAATAAAATACAAAGCACCATATGTGGCAGAGCCAAGCCAAATGAGGCATAAGTCGAAACATTAAAAATTTAGTTATTTATAGTTTATGAAACAATGCATTACTATCTTTTACATGCAAAAAAATATCAGATTCATTCGGTGTTTTTCTGCAAAGTTATGAACAATCAAAGTTTAAATGTTTAAAATGTAAGTTCTTAGAAAACTGCATTTCAAAATTGCTTATCAGTATATATTGACTAAGCAGGTTCATTTTGAATTAAAATTTTTGAAATTTTTTTGATCATTTATCTGAAAATTGTTAATGTGGTATGAAGGTTAAATGTTTAAACCATATGTTTTTGAAATAAAATAAAATTTGAAGAAATGACGATATATATTTTATCTCTGCCTATTGTGGAAAACAGGCTTTGCGAATTATGCCTCATTTGGCTTGCTCTGCTACATATGTGGACCTTCTTTTCTGACTTTTCGTACCACGTTCAGGATGGAAGCATCATGGCATTTCTTTTTCCTCTTTAGCTAGCCTCATGTTCGCCTTGAACTGACATCATATCAGCTCAACTCTAGTGGTTGAGATAAGTGTGTCATGCAACAAAGCGACTTTTAAATCATTGAATTAAACTAATTAGTGGAATGAGTTGCACAAGCACTCATGTTGTTGCAATTGAGAGAAACTATCAACAAGTGCCTCATAACAAATTTCAGAAACTTCACTTTGAAGTGTACTAAATAATTGGAATTGTACGATTTATTTTCATGTAAGAGTTTACAAAGTTTATCAGTTTCACCTGAAAGGATTTGGGCTTATGAAACCCAGATTCCACAAATGTATGTTTTTGTTTCTCTCATTGCCCTCACTTGCATAGAGTGCTCCTTTCACCCATTCATTGTAGGTTGACATGAGCAGCCTTAAAGCTCTTGGTATATAAACCTTAGTTCATTTGCCCAACAACAGTTGGTTGAACCTAATCCAAGTTCTAGTGTTGACAAATCATTCACAATTGATTTACCACACCTCTGGCATGCATTTTTACTCGATGTTAAAACCAGCAAATATGTTGTTATAAAAAAAAAGTTTATGGAACACCATGTGGAGTTCGAAAGGAACTGTTGAGTTCCCCAATGATTCCATCATATAAAACTATAACCCAGTTCCTTGAGCATGTGTGGTTTATATGTGCACTTTACAAATTTTAGCATTAATAACATTATTAATTATTATATTGTTCTTATTTCAGGTACACTTAGACCTTGTGACAGTTCACCTTGTATGAATGGCGGATCCTGTTTTGATACTACTGACTTCTATATCTGTCGCTGCACAGAAGGGTTTGAAGGAACCAACTGTCAGTCAACCATAGGTATGTTCATTTCTTCAACTTATTGTATTTAGTAGCTAGTAAGTGTACTCTCCTTTTAATTACCCTTTCAAAAAAATAACACCCTCCAACTAGGGTTAACATGGTAGATAATGGTAGTGAAAAGGTGGATTTGGTAGTTAACAGGGTTAACCCTATAAAAAGCTACCATTAACACATAACATTAACAATATTACCCTATTATGACCAAACCCATAAATTTATCAATTAACACAAGGTCAGCTCCCCTCTCAAGGGAGACTGCCAATGATATGCTGTCAGCAATTCCCTAAAAGTACAAAGGAAAATACAGTCATTAATAGACCTTCACACTAATTTAAACTGACATACAACAATAACTTAGTGACCTTAAAGTACCAATAACACTACTGTACTGCTCGGTAGATCTTCCTAGTAACGTAACATGGTAGAGCCACCTAGTTGGAGAGTGTTACTTTTTTCAAAGTGTAGATGCTAATCCTTCACAAACTTCTTATAAACTTGTCTGTGCCAATTGTACAGTCATTGAGAATGAAGAAATGTGGATAAAGTATTTGAGTCTAAGAAAAACAGCTCTTTGTAGGGCATCTTCTTCCCTCTGATAACATGATATGATTCAACATACAAGGGACAGCGATCATAAGTTTAACAAATATGGACAGTTGTAATGATTTAAGTTGGACTGCAACTTGGTGGTAAATATGCTTGCCTGTCTATTGACATTGGTTGGTTCCATTGGTTCTTTGACATGATTTGCACCACTCTCTAACCCTAATAATGATACTTGGTTTTAGGATGACGTAGTCGTTTAGGATGAGGTAGTCCTCATCATGTGAGTGGCGAGACAGCATGTTGCTGTATGTAACACAATATAGGAAGAAAAATATTAAATATTATTCAACTCTGCCATTTTGACTGGTTCAACAGTATGTTTTATTAAACTGTGCATAGCTCAATTTTGGCCAATGACGTGAATGATGTATTTACCAAGAGGTAACTAGGATTAGCTACCTGATAAAACTCGGTGTTTCGCACAATTGAATATCTATTGTTGATTATAAAAAATTACTAATTAATAAACTTAAAAGAGTTGCTGTTAATGTTTTTCGTGAATATCTGCAAGAGAATAACATTTAATTTTGAAGATGTAGGCTATTCCTTGGCTGTCGGCGGCATGCCTAGGCTAGGCCTAGGACTAGGCTAAGCCCTGACAGATCAGTATTTACAAGTAAGCTATATTGAATAATAAATATAATTCTGAATGCTTATTTTTGGGGATACCGAAAAATATTGTACTTTCTGTGGCAAAATATTGAACTCATCTCCGACTCATTCAATATTTTGGCACAGCTCGAACATTATTTTTTGGTATCCCCCTCAAAATCATTCAGTATTATATAAATGCTTTAATTTTTGCAGGAGTGCTACCATGTGAAAGCGATCCATGTTTAAATGAAGGAATCTGTACAAATTTTGAGACATCTTATTCTTGTGAATGCCCACCAGACTTCACTGGTGTCAATTGCCAAACAAGAGTTCTTCCATGTGATAGCAACCCATGTCTTAATCAAGGAACATGCTTGACATCTGGAACATTATTTTTCTGCCTATGTACAGAAGAATTTATTGGTGACCGTTGTGAAACAACAGTCTTTCCTTGTAGTAGTGATCCATGTTTAAATCAAGGAACCTGCACACCATTTGAAACATCATATATCTGTCTATGCCCAGAAGGATTTACTGGTGACCGTTGTGAAATAATTTTAGCATGTTCTAGCAACCCATGTCTAAATGGAGCCAGATGTTTTGATACAGCAGAATTTTCATTTTTCTGTCAGTGTTTAGAAGGGTTCACAGGTGTTACATGTGAGATATCTATTGTACCATGTGATAGCAGCCCCTGTTTGAATGGAGGAATCTGTATTAACTCTACCACAACATTTACCTGTCAATGTCAAGAAGGATTTACTGGTGTTACCTGTGAAACAAGAGTCTTACCTTGTGACAGCAATCCATGCCTTAATCAAGCAACTTGCATTGATTTTGGGACAACTTTTACCTGCCAATGTCAAGAAGGATTTACTGGTGTTACTTGTGAAATAAGAGTCTTAACATGTGATGACAATCCATGCCTTAATCAAGCAACCTGCTTTAATTCAGGGGCAACTTTCTTCTGCCAATGCCAGGAAGGATTTACTGGTGTCCGTTGCGAAACAAGAGTCTTACCTTGTGACAGCAATCCATGCATTAATCAAGCAACTTGCATTGATTCTGGGACAACTTTCACCTGTCGATGTCAAGAAGGATTTACTGGTGTTACTTGTGAAATAGGAGTATTAACATGTGATGACAATCCTTGTCTTAATCAAGCAACCTGCTTTAATTCAGGGGCAAGTTTTTTCTGTCAATGCCAGGAAGGATTTACTGGTGTCCGTTGTGAAACAAGACTATTTCCTTGTGATAGCAATCCATGCCTTAATCAGGGGGTCTGCATTAACTCTGGCACAAATTTCATCTGCCAGTGTCAACAAGCATTTACTGGTGTTAATTGTGAAACAAGAATTTTACCTTGTGACAGCAATCCATGTCTTAATCTAGGAACCTGCATTAACTCTGGAACAACTTTCAACTGCCAATGTCTAGAAGGATTTACTGGTGTTATTTGTGAAACAAGAACATTAGCTTGTGACAGCAATCCATGCCTTAATCAAGGAGTCTGCATTAACTCTGGCACAAGTTTTGTCTGCCAATGTCAAGGTGGATTTACTGGTGTTAATTGTGAAACAAGAATCTTACCTTGTGACAGCAATCCATGCTTTAATCAAGCGACCTGCTTTAACTCTGGGACAACATTCACTTGCCAGTGTCAAGAAGGATTTACCGGTGTTACTTGTGAATTCTTGTCCAGTCCTTGTGACAGTACACCTTGTCTTAATGAAGGAACATGTTTGTCTGCTACAACCTTTTACATGTGTGAATGTCCTAATGAATATGAAGGAATAAATTGTGAAAATAGAGGTAAAAATATTTTTTAATTTAACCTTTATGAATTTTCCTATATGAAATTTAAAGTTTTTTAGTTGAAACTGGTTTCCAGTCTGCAAATATCTAAATCAGTGAGGAATGATGGAAACTAATTCATTTAGACAGCAATGGTGTTTTTTTATGGTATTTTATAACCTACTCTTTAGCAGTTTTCAAACTGGAAAAACTCCAGTGGATTTTGGTGTGTTATGCCAGAAATTCCTGGTGTCACATCGTGTCATTCAAATGCACTTGGTTGTCTCCTGTGTAATTTTTTACCACCCCCCCCCCCATTACCTAATTGATTTCCTACAGGAGCTGACATTTCTTGCTCCTGAATATGAACCATTTGATTCATAACCCCAACCCTCAATCTAGTTTTAAGAGGTTTTCACTTTTTTAAGGTTCCAGTTCAAATTCCAATTCTGGCAATGAAATCGGATTACTATTATTTTCAATAGTGAAGACGTTTTATATTCACACAAATTGGATCAAAATATGTGTGAATATGTCTTTAACATTGAAAGAATAGGAATCTGATTTCTTTGGTAGAATCGAAACTGGCACCGGAATTGAAATCTGAGCAGATATGAAAGCTTCTTTATGCTAACACATCTTCATTAACCAAATACAGAAGGCTAGTCATCACATTATTGTTGACCATAACCCATGGTCTGCACTGAGTTTGACTCTCTACAAGATTCTCAAAGACACATTTCTATACATTCAAACATATGTATGCCCGTATCTTTAAACATACTTATCCCAGTATTGCCATAAATCCAGATATGGTCTATATGGTACCATATTTTTAATTTTCTATCATGAGACTCACTTTGTGGTAAGGACATCACACATGATGAAAAATGTTAGTCATGGTCTCTTGAATATGATGATAAAATAAATAATTCACTTACTCAGAGACAGAAATTGTAGAAACACTATGTTTCGGCTCCTTCCACTAAGGGCCTTGATGATGTGAATGATGGAATGCCATCAGGTGATGCTCAGGTAAAACTCCATCGTAAATCGGGGGACCAAGATGACTCTCACTTTTACATCGGAGAGACTAAACGGACTGTTGCCACTCGTTTTGCCAAACATAACAAATTAGATAATCCAACCGGGATCAGTGAACATCTTTTTTCGACTGGACATACTGTGCAGATCCTTAGCAAAGAAGAACAGTTGTATTCCCGTAAGGTCAAGGAGTCGCTTTATATCTAGATCAACAAGCCTCCACTCAACCGCAACCAAGGCCTGCAGCTCCCCCCGATTTACGATAGAGTTTTACCTGAGCGTCACCTGACGGCATTCCATCATTCACATGATCAAGGCCCTTAGTGGAAGAAACCAAAATGTAGTGTTTATACAATGTATGTCTCTGAGTAAGTGAATTATTTATTTATCGACATCACACATGTTTTGATTTTTCTTAGATGAAATTTTTGTATAATAAACTATGTAAAAATTAGTCAAAATGAAAAGTGCACCTGAACAACCCCAACTTTATTACTTTTACATGATATGTCTGTCAACTAACATAAAATGTTCACAGATTTATGCATGTAGGAGTAAAGCTAGTTACATGCCCTATAATTTCTGTGTTTAATTATTTAAGATACTCTCTCTTTCAGTGGCACAACCTTGTGACAGCAATCCTTGTCTAAATCTTGGACAATGTACCAGTACTGATGGTGCTTATACCTGCAATTGTCAAATTGGATTTACTGGAACCAACTGTGAAGAAACAGGTATACAAATAGTCATATTAAATTAGATATTTGTTGATGTGCATGTAGGAGTGGAGCTCGGTACACATGCTATATTTTCTGTGATCTAAAGTCTTTAAATTATTCAAGATTCTCTTTCTTTCAGTACCACAACCTTGCGACAACAATCCTTGTCTAAATCTCGGACAATGTACCAGTACTGATGGTGCTTATACATGCAGTTGTTCTATTGGATTTACTGGAACCAACTGTGAAGAACCAGGTATATAAATTGTCATATGAAATTAGATTCTTTTACCTTTTTTTAACACTACCAATTGTTAAATACGATCCTAGGGCAATTCCTGGAACAAATTCCTGTTTATGTCAGATCAAATGTTGCGGGATGAATCTACTCAACAAGAGTTGGCCAACTTACACTTGTTAATTCATGTATAAGCCTACATTTCTGTCTCCTGTTTGTATTAAAAGTAGTTACTATACTGGTATTACAAAACGTAGAATAGTCACTTGTAAAACTTCACTTGTAATGCATGTGGCAGAGCCAAGCCAAATGAGGCATAAGTTGTAAAGCTAGTTTTCCACAATAGACAGAATTGTAATTTTTTTCAAATTATACTTTTCAAAAACAGAGTTTAATCTTTCAACTACTTTTATAATACTACATTAAACAAATTTCATTTGTTTATGCATGTTAAAGATAATATAAAGTGTAGCTTCATTATCTATAAAAAAAACTTAATTTTTCTATTTTTAACTTATGCCTCCGTTGGCCTCTACCACATATTTTCTAGCCATTAAATAGACATGATTTAGCAACAGTTTAAACTATTAAAATCTGCTGTTGAGGAAATTTACCACCAAACGAACGGGAGGATGTAAATGATCCAAAAACTTCAAAGTTGGATCCCTTTCCACTGCAACTCTTGGCACATTTTGAGAAGGATTAAAGATGAATGTTCTCAACTTCTGTCCCAGGAATGTTCCAGAGATGTTTTAAGTTGCAATTTATTTTTTTGCAACACATTTTACTATACAAATCGATGTCAGTTGTGCATCTTGGTATGTATAGTGTGCAAGACAGTCTCATTATAAACATTACAACATTACCAAATTTACGCCATTTTTAAAAGATATATTAAACTTTATTTTTAAATTTTTATTTTAATGTTTGAACTTTTTTTGTTTTATAGAAGAAATATGTGAAAGTTTAAATGCATGTTTCAATGGTGCTGTATGTTTGCAAGTTGGGCCAGCTGGTTTTGTCTGTTTTTGCCAACCTGGATTCAGTGGTGTGCAATGTAAAGATAGAGGTACAGTATAAAGAATTCTATTCAAATTGGTTTCAGACTTATCAGGCTGTTGTTTGGTAATATCCTTTAGTCATTCCATTGGTTAGTCAGTAGCTTAGTTGGATAAAGGTGGCATCTTTTTATGTCTTATTTTTTTAAAGTCATCAAACTTGGCAAATCGTCAGTACTTAAGAAAATGTTCAGGCCATTGCAAGTCAATAAAGCTATTGATCTTGTATTATAATCACCATATTTTTTGTCTCATAGATGCAACCACTGAACCAGGAATAATAACAGACCAAGGTGATGCTACATATACCCCAGAGACATCTACTGTGTCAGGAGTTACGGAGGTTAGACTCACAACAACATCAGGACAAGGATCATTTACTTCATCTTCATCTACTAAGAGCACTTATAGTAGTAGCACTAATTCACCTGTCACTGAGTTTAATGAACTTGTCTCTACTTTCACTGAATCATTCTCACAAAGTGATGCAAGTGAAGTCATGTCTGAAGTGTCAGATTCTGAAGAAGGATCAGAAAGTAATGTTGATTCCGATGTTTCAGAGTCTGAAGGAAGATCAACTAGTGAAATTGAGTCTGATGTGTCAGAGTCTGAAGGAAGATCAGATAGTGAAGTTGATTCTGATGTGTCAGAGTCTGAAGGAAGATCAGAGAGTGAAGTTGAGTCTGATGTGTCAGAATCCGAAGGAAGATCAGATAGTGAAGTTGAGTCTGATGTGTCTGAGTCTGAAGGAAGGTCAGAGAGTGAAGTTGACTCTGATGTGTCCGAGTCTGAAGGAAGATCAGATAGTGAAGTTGATTCTGATGTGTCCGAGTCTGAAGGAAGATCAGAGAGTGAAGTTGAGTCTGATGTGTCCGAGTCTGAAGGAAAATCTGATAGTGAAATTGAGTCAGATGTGTCAGATTCTGAAAGAAGGTCAGATAGTGAAGTTGAGTCTGATGTGTCAGAGTCTGAAGGAAGGTCAGAGAGTGAAATTGAGTCTGATGTGTCAGAGTCTGAAAGAAGGTCAGAGAGTGAAGTTGATTCTGATGTGTCAGAGTCTGAAGGAAGGTCAGAGAGTGAAGTTGATTCTGATGTGTCAGAGTCTGAAAGAAGGTCAGAGAGTGAAGTTGATTCTGATGTGTCCGAGTCTGAAGGAAGATCAGAGAGTGAATTTGATTCTGATGTGTCCGAGTCTGAAGGAAGATCAGAGAGTGAATTTGAGTCTGATGTGTCAGAGTCTGAAGGAAGATCAGATAGTGAAATTGATTCTGATGTGTCAGAGTCTGAAGGAAGGTCAGATAGTGAAGTTGAATCTGATGTGTCCGAGTCTGAAGGAAGATCAGATAGTGAAGTTGATTCTGATATGTCAGAGTCTGAAGGAAGATCAGATAGTGAAGTTGAGTCTGATGTATCGGAGTCTGAAGGAAGGTCAGACAGTGAAGTTGAATCTGATGTGTCAGAGTCTGAAAAAAGGTCAGAAAGTGAAGTTGAATCTGATGTGTCAGAGTCTGAAGGAAGGTCAGATAGTGAAGTTGATTCTGATGTGTCAGAGTCTGA
>JAOTQE010144756.1:0-16547 GCA_025631205.1 Nesometra sesokonis | reverse complement strand
CTATTCCTCCTCCACCGCCATTGACAACGTTTATTATGGATAAAAATGACACTGAGGTTATGCCAACAGTAAGTACAGTAAGATATATTACCTTATGTAGTATATTTATGCACGTTATTATAAATTGTAATTTTCTCTTCAGGTAGATTGTTGTAATAATCTATAATTTATGCTATGTCTATATTTGAATTTCAGGAGATCCCTATTTCTGAAACTCCTAGAACACCTCCTCCTCCCCCACCAACTATTCCTCCTCCACCGCCATTGACAATGTTTATTATGGATAAAAATGACACTGAGGTTATGCCAACAGTAAGTATATTACATCATGTAGTATTTATACATTATAAATTGTAAATTTCTTTATAGGAAGATTGTAATAATCTATAATTCTATAATGCTATGTCTATATTTGAATTTCAGGAGATTCCTATTTCTGAGATTCCAAGGACACCACCTCCTCCCCCACCAACTATTCCTCCTCCACCATTGACAACGTTTGGAATGGATAAAAATGACACTGAAGAAGTTGTTACAGAAGTTGTCACAGAGATACCAGAAAATATGCCAACAGTAAGTACTTTGTTCCATCATAAGATTAATATCACGATCATTCTTCATATAAAAAAAATTGACATTGTTTAAAAATTATCTTTTAGGACATTCCAGGTTCAGAGACACGTAGGACACTTCCTCCTCCTCCACCATCAATACCTCCTCCATTCCTAACAACCTTTGCCATGGATAAAAATGACACTGAAGAAGTTGCTACAACAAAGACGACAACACAGTTGCAAGTTACAACCTTACCAGTTTTATTAGATCCTTGTAGTAGCAGTCCATGTCTGAATGGTGCCATGTGTGCTTCTGCAGGTGACCAGTTCTCCTGTGTCTGTGCTGATGGTTTTACAGGAGCCTTATGTGAAAGAGGTATGTTTAAATATGTTAGCCCCCCTCAAGAATGAAAATCAGAGAAAGGTATTTGTTTTGCCCTGTGTTTTGGGCAGCAATGGTCATAGTATTTGATAGGAAACATTTGTTACCATGATATATAAAATTTTGTAAGCTCGATGTTTCAAAATTAAATTATAACAGGATCATGGACCCTATTGACTTTGTGCTTCTATGATTTTATTTGTACTTCCATTCCGTGATGCAGCGAAGCTCTAGCCATTTTCCATCCATTTTCATCAAGTTTTATGATGTGTAATATAGAAACTATGAGATATAAATAATAATACTGTACTGTAATTAAATGAAGTAAATACAGTGCATACCGTATTCTAGTGATTAGTAAATGTTTGTGTTTTTTTTTCTGGAAAGCTAAGAAATTTTTACTCAAAGTGTATGAACCCTAATGATAATTTGCAGTCTTTTGCAGTGTAGTGTAAAAGGACTATTTTATGGATATACTTTATTTAAACAGGTACCACTTTGGCATAAAACCAGTTTATATTCAAGTCAGGTTTATTCATCATAGTAAAATTCACAAAATAACAAGAAAATTCATAGGAAACTATGAAATATCAAAGAGCTTGTAAAAACTGGTGTCCGAAATTGTTAAAATGTTACATAAAATAAGCATGGAACATTAAAATCATATGAACACAAATGTAAAATCAATCATAAAATATTCTATAGATAAATCATTAAAGAAAGTTAAATACAGTGTTTATGAACAGTGTTCATGGCAATTTCAATTTATATTAAAACAAATGGTATGTGTAAAATACTGTATTCATTAGTAAAATGTTACAGAAAATTGACAATAGAATGAGTTTGTTAGAAAGAAAACAAATCATGTTGAATCCTGTTCCTAAAAATGCTATATTAACTGAAAATAAATGGTGTTCTTTTAAAAATGGTGAATTTTTTTTATAAAATAATGAAAGCCTATAGCATTTGTGAGTTTCTCTATTTCCTATAAGTAAAGTCAGAATTGATTATTCTAGAAAGGCATGTATTGCATTCGCTTTTCCATGTCAGCCCATTCTACAATTTCTGTAGACAAATGTTGTTTAGAGGTGTATACTGGGTTATGTCAGGATGTAGACATCTTCCAACAGAAGCAAATTGAGCCTCCCAAAATCTAAATTTATTTTTAAAAACAGCATAAGGTTTTCAAAAATTTCAAGTGACAAAGCATTATATTTGTCAAGTAAAACACCTTAACAATTTAATAACGTTTGGAGTAGCAGTTTAGTTTATATAAATGTGATGTCTCCCCACAAAATGTGTCACATCATAGGTGAGATCAAGTTCAGATAATCACCAAAATAAGTCTGATGTCAAATTTTTGAGAAATTTAGTTTTAATCAATTACGAGCACTATGGTACTTGCATTTCATTATAATATACCTTTAAGGTAATTTATCATGTAGGAAAGTGTCCATCATGCAGGGTTTTTTTTAGATTTATAGTCTTTTAATTGTTTTTGACTGCTTTGTGGGCCATGTTTTTTCAAAATCTTGTTTCCATACATGAAAACTTCAAATGAGGCATGACAAGCAAGACCACCAAGTTGTAGGAAAATTGAGAATTGAGTTATTGTTAAACCCATATTACAATTTTCGCAAGCTTTAAAATGAGGGGTCAATTATTAAAATCGGACATCTATAACTGAAGTTACTGGACAAATATACACAAATTTCCTTTGTATTTGTTTATATTTCCTGTTGTTTATTTGCTTATTTCTCAAAAACTTCCTCTGTGACAACTTGTTGGGTTTGCCATGACTGGCCTCAAGTGCTTATATCTGTATATGCTTGTATCCAATGAATATCATTTAAAGTTTAGATTACAGCTTATATTATGCTCTATTATAAGGTGCCATAACTCAATTTTTGATTTTCCTAACATAAGTCTCATTGTGTGGTGAGAACTCACACATTAGCCCCTGCTATATAACGAGGTATTTGAAAGAAATCCATGTGATATTTAGTTGATGTATAATCTAAAAAATATTTTTATTTTTTGTTTTTGTTTCAGTCATAGATCTGTGTAATTCAAATGGAAACCCTTGCATGAATTCTGGTATTTGTATTCAAAGAAACACTTCTATCATCTGTGCATGCCCAATAAACTACGCTGGAACTCTATGTGAAATATGTAAATAAAACACTCATCAACATTTTTCTCCAAAAATGCTTCTTTTATCAAGACTCTGCTTCTTCAACTACACTGAAATTTATTGATTATTTCTCTTATACAGTAACCACCATGGCGACTCTCTGTAATGTATATGTAAATAAACTAATCATCAATTCTTGCTGTGAAAATGCATCTTTCCTCAAAGCTTGCTTAATAAACTATTAGAACTAAAACCTACATTGAATCCTCTTCTTTTATCAGGAATTACTTTAAACTACTTATGCTAAAATTCATTGATTCTTCCTTTACAGTTAGCTCCACTGAGAATATCTGACATGTGGCAGAGCATACCAAATGGGTCATAAGTCGCAAATGCTAGTTTTCCACATTAAGCAGAAATTTTAAAATGGTCCATTTTTTCAAATTTTATTTTATTTAAATAATGCAGTTCATACATTCTACTTTTATACAACCTGAACATTGTTCAAGTATATGATCAAAAAATCTTTACAAAATTTAATTAAAAAATTTGAATTTGCTTAGTCAATACTGATAAACAATTTTCAAATGCAGTTTTCTCAAAACTTACATTTTTAATGTTTGAACTTCAGTTGTTTATAACTTCACAAAGAAACATCGTATGAAATTGATTTTTTTCATGTTAAAGATAATAATTTGTAGTTTTATAATATATTAAAAACTCAATTTTCAATTTTCCGACTTATGCCTTATTTGGCTTGGCTCTACCACATATTTGTAAATAAACCTGCATCAATTGTTTAATCTAAAAATGCTGAACTTAGAAACTACCTCTTTGAACTCTGATAAAATAAACCTTTGTCAACTTCTTTCTCTACTGAAGTTTCCATCAAGCCATGCTATACACTATGCTGGAATTCATTGACTTCTTCTCCAATTAGAGTGTTGTAGTATAGTCACTGAAAATCCAATAGAACTTAGTAAAGTTTCACTGAAACTCTTTCTGAATGTTTATATTACTTCTAATTTGAAAATGCTTCTTTCATCAGGGCTTGCTTAATCAATTAGACCTCATTCAAACTCTCTAATGATAAATAATTCTTCATTAACTTCTTTCTCTACTGGAGCTTCCATAAAGCCATGCTTTAACTATAACGCTGCAATTCATGAATTTTTTCTTTAGCAGAGCTTAGAAAAGTTTCACTGACACTGTGATATGTCAATGACTTTCATTAACTTCTTACACTTTGGAACTCTCTGTGACATAATAGCCATTGGCTTTGTTCCTACTAATACTTCTATCAAGCGAAGCTTTATAGTAAACTACTCTTGAAATTATTTACTTCTTTTACTAATAGATCTTAGAAAGTCCTTCTGTAACTTTCTGTGACATTTTTCAATAAACCTTTATCTTCTTGAACTAAAAATGCTTCTTTCATCAAGGCTCCCTTAGTAAACTAGATTGAATCTCTTTGTGAAGTCTAAAAAATTGTCTTCTTTCTCTACTAAAGCTTTTGACATCATGTTTTGCATAAGTAAAATAGTTGAAAGTGAAACCTTAATCATTTTTTTTCTGTGGTAAACCTTTGTGCATCATATCTTGCTCTTTGTGACCATATAATAAACTTATCATGTCTTTCTCCAATAAAGGTATTTTGCAGTGGTTCATGCTGTATGTAAATAAAACCTCACTACCTTCTTTAATAATAATGTAAGCTTTTTATCAACCCTTGCTTGGTATACCTATACTGAAACTCTGAGATAAACTTTAAAAAATACTTATTCACTGCCTTCTCTAACAAAGTGTTGTACACGCAACCTGCTAAACTATGTAACTAATGCGATTTCTTAAATTGTGAATAATAACTTCATTACTGCCTTTCTGTAACAAAGTTCTTTGCAAGAACTCTTGTTTATATACATTCAGATTTGAGGAGACCATGATCCCATCTATAACAAAAAAAATGGACAGTGATGACACAAAGCCAAGCAAAGTTTATGTTTTTGCCTTGGATTAAGTTTCTGAAAATGTATGCTTGTTCTAAGGAACATGTTGACACACTTTAAGTACATATGTATTTTGTATTATGTAAATTATTGGATTTTGCCATTTTTCTATATAAATGTCTTGATTATTGATTATTTCCTACATTTGTAATCTATTCATTATTTTGAGTTTCTACTATCATGTGTTGATTTTTGTTTTTAATTTAGCTGTACCGTGTGCCTCTAACCCATGCATGTCAGGAGGAACCTGTGTAGAAAATAATGCAGGATTCACCTGTCAATGTCCTCCGGAAGCCACAGGAGATCTTTGTCAAATAGGTATGAGACACAACATTGATGTTATTGTTATTTGTTTCTCTGTTTGTTTTATCAAAAACTTCAAGCATCCACACTAATAATACAAGGCAGAGGTGAATAATCAAGAGCAGAAGGGTGTCAAATAAATAATTTTAACCCTTAAGATGCTCTTATACTAAGCTTACAATAATATTTTGCTGCTTTTGTTTTTTGTTTTGAAGTTGAAATTTACACCAGAATGAAGAAAATGAAGTGTTTTGGTACAATCCTTTTATGTATGCCTAAAAAGGTTTTTGTTGCTCAAGCTTGAGTGTTCCAAAATTTCAAAAAAAATTGTTGGCCTTTTTAAAATGTTTATTTTTTTCCTATTTTTTCTTTGTTTTTTGTGTCTAAATACTGTACATACAATTATCCAAAAATTGTGAGAAATATGTAAATTGTAAACAAAATTATTTAGATATCCCAAAGTTTAAATGTAGGAAGTTTGAGTTATTGAAAATACAATAACAGGTGCCTACTAAAAAAACACAATGACTGGCCCATACGTTAATAAGTGCCTAGATTCAGATTCAGGAGTACTTTATAGTCACAACTGTAAAAGACAATACATGTCCTAAGATACACTCATAAAATTATTCAAACTTTGTCAGACTACATTAAATTACATTATCTATTAAACACTGTCTATTGAAAACTGCTGATGGACTAAATGAATTGTTTAAACGGTTGGTCCTAGCTTTGGGTTGAATTAATCTTCAAAAAAAAAAAAACAAACAAACAAAAGATTCTATTTAAGCAGATCTCATGGTATCATGGTAAATTATCTTGTGGTTAGATGGCTAGGTCAAGATCCATTTGTGGCAGAGCCAATCCAAAGGAGGGATAAGTCAAAAAATTGAAAAATTGAGTTATTTATAAATAATGAACAACACATTATTATTTTTAACATGCCAAAAAAAATAGTTCCATACGATTTTTCCTATACAAAGTTATGAACACCAAATTTTGAACATTTACAATGTATGATTTGAGAAAATTCCATTTCAATTCCATACTGTCATTTTCAGGATAACATTAAATTGCATTTTTTGAAAATTTCTTGATCGTATATCTGAAAATTAATCATGTAATTTGAAAGTTACATGTATAAACTGTTTCTTTTTTTAAGTAAAATAAAAAAACAAAAAATTTGAATTTTGTTTTGTTTGTGCCGTATTTTAGAAATCTAGCTTTTCAGCTTATGACTCATCTGGCTCAGCTCTGGCAAATTTTCTTTTTTTCTGTAATAGTTCTAAAACTAAAATGTTGATACATTTACTGTGTACTTTGTCCATGTCATGATATCAGGTCGCCACAAAATTAGTCTTACTGAAAAAAACAATTGAGTAATGGTTATATTTGGATAGAAGAGAATACCTGTACTGTCATACAGCTTTAAATTGGTTTTTAAATGAAGTTCATAGCTTGAGTATAACCAGAGAAACATCACTTTAAAATATACAAGTATCAAAACACTCTTAAGAGAAAATGGACTTTAAAGATAAACAACCGTTGCCTGTTTTTCCAGTGATTTTGAAAAATGGCCTTTACAAAATGTACTTCAAAAACACATTTATTTTCAATAAACATAAACAGGATGTTTTTAATTCTAAAACTTAAAAATTAAACTTAACAAATCAACAGAAATTTCATTTTCATAAAATTATGACTTTCTGCCTATTTATGTGGATATCTCAAAATCACCTGGCGTACAATACGATTTATTTTATTACGACATCTCACATTTTATTTTTGACAGTGGTATCAGCATGTGACAGCAATCCATGTAAGAATGGAGCAGAGTGTAACGACGGGTCCTCCACATTTATGTGCACATGTACAACAGGCTGGATGGGACCCACATGTGAATCGCGTAAGTAAATCTTTTTCCGAGCCATATGGCCCATAGGACTGGAGTTTTTATAGCGTGAAGTGGATGAGAGTGTAATACTTCCTGAATGGATGTTAGTTCATTGCAGGTTAATTTTTTTTTGTGTGTATATCTCTCGGTAGCGACCTGATGGTACCATCAGTATATGAGAAGCTTCTAATTGTTTTTTTTTAACCATGGACAGTAGTCGTATCTAAGGTTGAAATCATATTTAGTGCTTTGAGCATGCATCCATTTTTTTTTCGTTCACTGGTCATCCACAGCATACTTTACTACAATTTTGCCATTCTTTTTAGAACTTAACAATACATATTTTTGTAACCTTTATCAACTGTATACTGAACTCGACTCATTACATATTGTTACCAGTTTTTGTTGATGACAGTATGAATAATGTCTTGTCCAAAAACGAAAAGAGGCAGCCAGCATTTGTTTTTGATTCCTAGCCTCATTGTGCCAACTGCTTATAACAAAGGCCTGTTTATACTATGATGATTAAAATTAGCATTGAATTTATTAAAAAAAAAAGAATTACAAGAAAATGTAGAGATCTTAATGCTAGAAAGATTTTTAAGTGCTGCACTGAAGATCTGAAAAATGTAGTTCTAATTTATAATAATATGCTTTATGTTTAAATAAAATTATGTTTTAAATTACAGCTGCTGATGCATGTAGTCAACCTGTATGTTTGAATGGTGGTGTTTGCATTGATAGACAATTTAATGCACTATGTGTTTGCCCTCCTGGGTACTCGGGTGCCATTTGTGAAATAAGTAAGTCTAAACATATGTAGTAATTGTAAAAAAACCCATGAATAAATGTCATGCTCTATATACAATTAAATATAATAATGGGCCTGCCTTGAATAAAGACCCTCCCCATCTTTGCCCCCCACCTCCCCGTCGGGGAGAAAATTAAGGTTTCGTCGGGGGATTTGTATGGTAATGGCAAGGCCCAACACCAAAACGGGCTAAAAAGCACGCAAAGTAAGGTTTTTTTGCTTGTCACAGCCCCCACTCCCCCCTCCCACATCTCCTCACTCATAAATTCTCCATTCAAATAAGCTCCAAGCTCTAATTAATTAATTCCTGACTAAATACCTCCTTTCAATAAATGCCTGACCTAAAGATCTACTACTGTAATTTTAAATAGGAAATAAAAAAATTCAAAAAAATAAAGCTTTTTGCTTTATTCCCTCCATTTTCCAAGTTTTCTCTTTTTTTTTTCTTGTAGACCTTTTATGGTCGGCCCCTCGACCATTTTGGGCATTGGCACAGCATGGAGTTAAACCCTGTGGATGCACCACATGAAATACATTAAAATCAGCAACTTTTAAATCCAAGATTGAGGAAAAATTCAACATGTATTTTTAAAGAGAATGCATTACCATAGTAATGTTTTGGATGAATCTTAAATGATTGATTTTTTTTTCTTTTGTGTACAGTGGCCATGCCATGTGCTAGCAATCCTTGTTTCAATGGCGCTACCTGTATAGAAGAGGGAGATCTGTTTAGATGCGAGTGTGTGGATGGCTTCAAAGGTTCAATGTGTGCTCAAGGTGAGAATTATTTTATTAAAGACAATATGACATACATTTCGAAATGGAGTATAATTTAATGTTGTCTGCCTAAACAAGACAAAATAAAAAAAAAACAATGTATACCCTTTGAAAAATAACACCCTCTGACTAGATAGATCTACCATGTTAAATTAGTAGGGAGATCTACCTAGCACCACAGAGAACTGCCCAGTAACGTAGTTTATAATTACCCAGTCTGTTGATGTTATTAATGCTGTAAGGGTTTATTTTAAATAATGGCTGTATTTTCCAATGTATACTTGTAGAGCATTGCCGATTATATCCTTGGTAGTATCCCTTGATATGGTAGTTTTTTATAGGATTAACCCTGTTAACTACCTTTAACCACCTTATTACTACCAATATCTACTATGTTAACAGAGTTACATGACTGGCTGGTTCATGGTTCGATTCACACCATGCAACTCTCCTTGTTTTACAGCTGGAGGGTTGAAATTCAAGTTACTAGCGTATTGTTTTTCGGATGGGACGTTAAGCAGTTGGTCTTGTGTATAACCTGTCTCATGTGCACTTTAAAGAATGCAGTACACTGTTCGAAAAGAATAGGTGTTTGTCTCCCGGTGTACTGCCCAATCACTACCAGAAGGACCCCACTGAAAATAAGCCCACTTCAGACTTTCGTCTACAGGTTATCCTTGATGTTCTACAATACTCATCATCATCATTAGTTAACACTATGTAGACTTCTGTGTTCCATTTCTAATGATTAAAATATATAAAAATGATACCTTTAGGAACAAATTCTCTGCACTTGGATAGGGGGCCTCTAGTTTTCTTCATCAAAAGAGGGCGCCATTGTGGTGAAGCATAGCTATGAGATATAGCCGAAACCTGTCCACGGAAGAAATCCAAGTGCAGAGAATTTGTTCCTAAAGGTATCATTTTTATATATTTTAATCATCATTATTTATCTGCAATATTGCAGGTCCAATTATGAGTTTGAGTTTAGTTTCTCCACTGATCTCTTCATTGCGCTTTCCTTTTAATTTCTTCATAGCGTCCCATGTTAAACATGTCCATGAATTGTTTCCTCCTTCTCCCTACTGTTCTCTTTCCTTCCATTCTTCCTTCAATTACTTCCTTCAACAGCCCATTTCTTCTCAATACATGACCAATCCACCTCTTTCTTCTTTGTTCAAATCATATGTAGTAAATTTCTATTTGTATGCCTTCTTCTCAGTATCTCTGTGTTCTACAATACTAAATAAATCAAATCAAAATCAAATTACTCATAATGTAATGCTGTGAAAAAACTTGGTTTAGGATGTGAGGCAAAAGTAAAACAAATTACTGCATAATCCGGTGGCTCTTATTTTTTTTCCTCACTGTAGTTGCTGCTTGTTTTAGTAATCCTTGTGCTAATGGTGGAACTTGTAATGAGGCTGGAAATGACTACACTTGTACATGTCCTGTTCCTTGGACAGGACAAACCTGCTCAATCGGTAAGTACTATATTAAAACAACTATCAGATGTGAAATATTATATTAATCCCATTAATTTTACCAATTAATAATGGAATTTTAATCTCATTAATGACAAAACTTAACAGATGCTTAGAATCTATGCCTGCATATATCCTGTATATTTGCTCAAAGAAAAAGTTAATGATGGTAAGCATGCACATTTTCATCGTTCAATCAAAGTCCTCTGCAAGATATTCACTTCGTTCCTTAAATTTTACACTAAAGCGAATTTGGTAGTTCAAATTGTTCCCACGTTTTGCGAAGCAAAACTACACAGCCAATCAGAATAAAAGAATGACTTTTCATGTATCATTAGACTGAACTTACTCTAAAAATTGTCAACTTATAATATGGTCAACATTTTTAAAAACTATGTTTATATTTTCACAGTAGAAAAACTATTGAAAACACAACTTATGGAAAGAAGTGTTTTTTTATATATATTTAATAAAAAATCTGGAGATATGAAGGGAAACAAATTACATGTACCCTGATTTTCAACACTGTTTTGTCTATCAGGTTGTGCAACACATTTTTTTTTTCAGGACTACTTGTAGATTATTTTATGAGGTTGATGTGTTTGTGTGATTCAACATGATGCCATGTTTTGATAATCTAATTAAATTGTATACACTTGTGCTCAGATGTTTTTTTTTACTAATTGGTTTGTTCAACTCTTGTGGATATGTTTGCACAGGGATGTTTTTACACTAATGTGTTTGCACGGATATGTGTTTGTGTGTGTCTTGATTACAATGCATGTTTTCACGTGGATGTGTTTGCACAGATGAGTTTGATTAATATATGTATTTACATTTGTCTTTTTAAGTGGGATGTGTTTGCACAGATGTGTTTTGTTTGTGTTTACTTGCATGTTTTTACATGGATATGATTGCATGGATGTGTTTTTGTGTATGTGTTTACATGAAAGATTTTACATGGATGTGTGTTTGCACTGGTGTGTTTTTGTGTATGTGTTTATATGCATTTTTTAATAATAATAATAATAATTCGATTTTTATATAGCGCCTTACACAATAAAGTCTCAAGGCGCTGTGGACCAGATGTTACACCTTCCTATGACCTTCTACGCCCCTAAGGGTCCCGTTGTGTCCTGCTACCCGCAAAACGGGCGCTATATTCTTCTGTCCACAGCAGGGAATGTATGGACCAGTAAACCGGGGTAACCCCTACTCATCTCAAAAGATGTACTGGGTTCTTTCTTTAGTACACATGAGCTGTCTATGTACACTGGGCCTACGGTTTATAGTCCTAATATCCGAAAAGACTTGTTCCACCACCAGAACCATGGTGCGAGTGGGCCTCGAACCCATGCTGTTGTTTTACGTGGATGTGTTTGGTTGTTTTTATGTGTATGTGTTTGCATGGCGGTATTGGCATGAATGTATGCAAATAGTTTTTTTTAGTTTGTTATTGCTAATAAAGTGGGTTTTTTAGACTTGCACATTGACTATGTGGACTGTGATATGATGGTGTCATATTGAAACACTGTACATGCATCACATTGTCTCTCATTCACTTGACTTCTACAGAACACATTCATTATGAATTTGCATTCTATCTACAACTTGAAAGTACCTGTCAGTGGTGACACAGTATATTTTTCCCTCTTTTTTGTGATTCCATTGTATTGCTTTAGTTGCAAAATTACTTCCATTTTTATACAGGGTTTTCTACTAGCCAAATAGCCAAATCCTATGTCAAAGCTGAATTTGGATAATTTTTAAATTCCAATTTAACCAAATAAATAATAAATAAATTAATAAATTAATTTAGTTTATACTCAATTCATTTGTTCATTATTAATTTGGCAGCTTTTGGCTCATCAAACTTATATTTGGCTAATCATTTTAAACCTAAATTAGACAAATTGCTAAAAAATATTTCTCCCAACTATGTTTATTTAAAAATATTTTATCAAATAAAAAAACAAATCTATAGAAATTATGATGATGCAATCAGAGATGTCTGATTGTATCGTCATAATCTAACTACAATACCTTTAAAATAATAGTCAAGGGAACTGAACTCCTTGACATATGAAATCAAGCAACGTCAATGACATCCACATTCTCCAAGTCTAAAATCCTCTATTATAGCATATATGGCAGAGCCAATCCAAATGAGACATAAGTCGGAAAATTTAGATTTTTATGGATTATAAAACTACACATTAATATCGTTAACATGCAAAAAAAAAATCAGTTTCATACGTTGTTTCCTTACGAAGTTATGAACAATCGAAGTTTGAACATTCAAAATGTAAGTTTTGAGAAAACTGCATTTGAAAATTGTTTATATGTATACATTAACTATGCAAGGTCATTTTAACTTGCATTTTTAAATATTTTTGATCATATATCTAAAAAATCGTTAAGGTAGTATGAAAGTTAAATGCATGAAGTGTATATTTTTTAATTAAAATAAAATTTGAGAAAAGTGACTATTTTAAAATTTTTCCTATTGCAGAAAACTAACATTTGCGACTTATATCTCATTTGGCTTGGCTCTGCCACATATGTGAGGTCTCACTACAAAATGAGTCTCATGGTAGGAAAATCCAAAACTGAGCTATTGATTCTTTCTAACAGAGTAAAATATACAGTATGCTGTAATCTACACTTTAAATGATATTCATGGGAGTAGATCCAAAGGTATGAACTTTTGGAATTTTCATGTATGGGAATTCGGTTTACAGAAAATTGCCCATAAACTAATCTAAAAACAAAAAATTAAAAGACTGTAAATATCAGAAAATCTGCATGAAGGACACTTTACTGCATCAAAACTGGTGTAAAAG
The DNA here is from genome assembly GCA_025631205.1 of Nesometra sesokonis. NCBI lineage: Eukaryota > Metazoa > Echinodermata > Crinoidea > Comatulida > Antedonidae > Nesometra > Nesometra sesokonis. Next base: position 3,359 of record JAOTQE010144756.1, on the reverse strand, counting down.
GCATATTATAATGAGATATAATTACCATAGTCCTCATAATTGATTAAAAGTAAATTTGCCAAAAATTTGACCATGGACGAATAAATTTATAGGTCCATGATTTAACTTCAGACCTATTTTGGTGATTATCTCAGTTTGATCTCACCAACGATGTGACTCATTTTGTGGTCAGACTTCACATATAGCATCACCCTTAATGTCTGTTCCAATTAAATGTGTGATATGTAAGTTAAGGATTTTTAATTGATTCCTTGTTTGAATAAACTAATTTTAATGCACATAAATTTGCCTAAGTTGACTTTACCTAAATCAAATTATTTGCAAGTGAAAATTTTGATTTATTTTTTATTAAGCAACAATTTCCAAACAAATTTCCTCTGAGTAGATTTTTTACCAATACCAATTTGAATTTGACTTTAGGCAAGTTTAACTGTATATACCAATTGAACTAACCTAACATTTTAATGTTTTTCCAGAAAATGATCTGTGTTCATTTTTCCCTTGTCTTAATGGTGGCCTATGTGTAGGACATACCACATTTGTTTTTTGTATCTGCACACCTGAATTTCAGGGAGTTAATTGTGGCACAAGTAAGTATAGTGCCCTCTTTAACAGTAAGAATTCTCAACTTCAATTAATGCTGCTTTGTTATTAATGTGTAAATGTCAGCTTTATTTATGTATCTGCACTTTTGACTTTCATTCTGTACTTGAGTATTATAGTGCCCTCACTAACAGCAATTCTGAATTTACATACTTTAATACTGCAACTTTCTTTGTTGTTTTGTGTAACATTGTCTACTTCAATTTATATCTGCAATCTAGGCCAAATGCTTAACTTCAGTTACTGCAGCTTTGCTTCTTAAGTGTAAATCTTTTCCACTTTTATTTGTATCTGAAAATTTGAGTTTCATGAATTTGTCACAAGTAAGTATAGCACCTTAATATCAAGTATGAATGCTCAACTTCAAATACTGCTAATTTGTTAGTTGCTATGTGTAAACATTTTCTGTCTTTATTTGTATCTGCACTTCTGAGTTTCAGGAAGTAAATCTGGCATAAGTACTGTATATAGTGCCCCGACTCACAGTAATTCTGAATGCTAAAATTAAGTTAGTGCATGTGTATTACCAAGTGCTATTAAATTTTTATGTGCACTTCTAATCTTCAATGAATCATGAATGTTTATATATTTTTACATTTCTTCAAAGCACATCAAAGATTATGTACATTTTCTAGAGTTCTACTACAATAATTTTTTTTATTTAAAATCCTCTTGCAAACATGATTTATCAAAAAGTTGTTTGTGTTTAATGTTTGTGTTAATTTTTTTTTCCTCTTAATTGTTACCTATGTTATTTATTTATTCAAAATTATTAACTTTTAGGAGTGACCCCAACAGAAGAAATGATCCCACAACAACCGACAACTCAATCATCAGCAGCTACTCAGGCAGACAGAGCTACTTTAGCCAGAGAGACCACTGTAACCCCAGCTGCTGTCACAACATTAAGTTCATCAGGAAGTAAGTATTGTACAGTTCTTGATGAAACCCCTTTTTATTTTGCAGCCGTAAGGCAACCTTGGATTATAACTTTAAAAAAAAGACATAAAGGTTTGTTGGGAGTCACATTTAGTTTACATGTACAAAATGTCTTGAATGTTTTTATTCATAACTTGCAATGCTTTTAAATTTGTGGTCACAACAAGAACAACAATTATGTTATAAGGTATGTGAAAAATGGAGAATTAATTTATTATTGATTAATTTATCAGGTAAGTTCTTCTAACCAAGCCAAAGAGGTTACAATATTAATTTTGCACAATATGAAAAAACACAGAAATGGTTAATTTTTTTTTCTGTTTTTATTTATTTCCATGTACACAAATAAATGATAAGTGAGGTTGTTTTTACTGTCAAATAATGTTTACCCTTGGCACAGTTAGTCTCTTGTACTCCAGTCCAGGTCTTCCATATGGTTCCAAACTTCTCCTAACTCATTTAATTATAAATCAAAATTTGTAAATTATTACTGTTGGGTTAGTGCAATTTATTGTGTACTACAAGCCATCCATGTCACTTATGATTTTGAAGATTTATAACCTGACCCTTATATCACAATGACCAATTTAAACCAAATAAACCAACTTTATTACAACTGCACAATTTATTCTCCACAGGTAGATACATGAAACTGCAACACTATAAATACTGCTACCTTATAAATGATCTTAATTTAGTAATTATAAAAAGTAATTAGGTATGCATACCAAATGGCAAAGGCCAAACTAGAAGAAGAAAAAATCTTTTCTCATTAGACATGCTAAAGAGATGAACATACATATATACATATCAATTTATAATAAATAAACCAAAATTAAAAAGTAGATAATAAGAAATAAATGTGTATCACATAAATACAAATGGGGTAAAATACAACAGTAAACAATTTTACTACCATTATGACGTATTTGAGTATGAGGGAATTTAATACTCTTTAAATTTTTTTAATAAAAGAAGAACGAGAGTAGCACATTATAAAATTGTCTTCTATACCATTAGATATACGAGGACCTGACACGGAGGTAAAAGTAATAAGAGCTACTTAAATAGATGAAGTGGAATGTTGAAAATATGTTTTCGTCTACCACATAAATTATTGTACCATTTTTATCCATAGATTTTAAGAAGAAAATATACTGACTGTAATTAACTTATATTGGTTATATTTTCCAGTCGAACCAAGTAACTTTACAGTGAATGGTACCACAAGCAGTGGCAGGGCCACGTTGACTTGGTCCTTGGGACCGGATTCAAAGGCCACAGGAGTTCAAGCCGAGGCACGTGAGGTTGAGGAACGTCGTAAGAGACAGTCTGATGACTCATGGATAAGCTCACCAATACTACCAGTTGATGCTACTGAATACAGCTTTAAAGATTTAAAACCTGACACAGTTTATATCTCTAGACTTGTGATATATGATACAAATATGATTAAACACTATAGTAAACAGATACCATTTAAAACAGCAGGTAATTATATCAGTACAAATCAATTTAACAGTGATATTTAATTGGCATATTTTCTAACACCATAGTTTACCATACAAAGATTAGGACATGAACCGACATCTATGACTAATCCACTCTTTTCATTGCTATCGGACATCACCAGAATTTAATTTAAAAGCCAGTTAGCTGGCCAATAACCAGTGAAATGTATATTGAAACACTAAAAAATCGCAGTTACTTTTTCAGTTAAGATTTCAAGTATCAATATCTTTTTAAATTATTTAATTGATACTGTTTTAACTGGAAAAAAAAAACAAATAGAAACAAGGCAGATGTAGGAACGGCTT
>JAOTQE010144745.1:0-11524 GCA_025631205.1 Nesometra sesokonis | reverse complement strand
CTTAAATTTGATGTTACTTTGATATGAGCAAGTTAATTTAAAAATTAATGTTGATTATTTTTGGATCATTTTCAAGTGACAATACATCTTTAACACTAAATTCAATACTTTCCACTTTAAGTTTAATATTGACATACAAACTAATTTTATTATTGCAATACTTTAAAGCTTTATGGTTAAAGACAAACACTCATAAAACAATGGATTATAATAATAATCTTGTGCAAATCTTTAATTTATTTTTTTGATTTGATAAGTAGTTTTTGAATGAGTCATTCGTGATGAGACCTACGGGACTCCATATGCCTGGATAGTAGAATCAGCAGCAATCCATCTTCTCACCTCCATTATTATATCATATACCAAAGTAGCATTAACCTATATCGACGCAATAATTACATAATATGGTACCTCGCATATTTTCAATCTTACTATCCTTAGCAAAACGGCTTACAAATATGCGACAGCTCTAATGGGTTATACTACATTTTCAATCGGCCTCTTTGATCACTTCATCAGTAAGTTGACAACATCTGATCACTTGTCGGTATTCTAATTTTGTCATCCATGAATGTTATTTTACAGGTGTTGTAAATTCAGAATCTCAAACTGTCAATTTCATTATCAAACATCAGTCTGTGTTAGCTACATAATCAATTTATTTAAAATTTTGTTTTCCTACATAAATTAAGTGCAACAACAGTGAACCGCTTATTGATCGCAGGAACTTCATTCCATTATCCAATCCATCCTTATTCCTTCCTGTGCTTTATACTGCTTGTGCTCATCCATGATTTCTCCCATTTAAACCCTTTTATTTCCAGAATTTCTGTTTAATTACTGTATGGAACAAGTCTGCATTTTATACAGTTTATCATTTGTAAGGAGGACAAAAGTGATTGTCCACCCCCAGATCTCCTGAATTTGCTTCCAAGAGAGTAATTTACAGCTCTTCCTAATAATAATATAAGGCCAAAAAAAATTGTTATGTTGCTCAAACCCGACCGACCCAAAAATCGCGAAAATCCATGGCCGGCGTTTTTTTTTTTTTGCTCGTACTAAATTTTTTCAAATCAAATATTTCAGCTTTGGTTGCCCTTATTCGCCGATCTAGCGGGGTCAAAATGACCATACTCGAAACAAATCAATATAAAAACACTAGGTTGGCGTCTAGATCTAGCTACAGTATCTCAATTTCACTGTATCTGAATTCCTCGCTGTGTCGGAGCCACTACTTTGTTGATGAAAATGGGAAAAATTCATACATATACATTCAGTTTTGTCTATTTGGATGCTTTTGCCTTCAGTAATTCAACATTTAAAAAAACTAGTAAGTACAAGTCATTTTCACAAAGGATATCTAAAAAAAAAAAAAAACCGACCGACCGACCCTGTTTTAAAATTTTTCTGTGTTTGGGCAACATAGCATTTTTTTTTTAGGCCTAATCAGGAGAGTTCAGGTTTTTGGCTCCGAGCAAAAATACAATGCATTGAAAAAGTAATAGAAGTTTTAAGATGCAGTTTTCATGTACATTATTGGGTAATTTTTAACAAGATTTAATTTCTCTCCTTCATATCCCTAAGAGCCATTTCTGAATATTATAATTAGCACTATTGACACCTTTCCTGCATTTTACAAAATTGATACAGTGATAATATTTAAATTTAAACTATTTAAAATGAACATTGATAACAAGCTCAACCTCACAATTCACTCCCTTCTTCTGTAAACTATGGTTTCTTAACATTGTTTTATCAGCCTACAATGTTGGATTTGTCATATGTTAAGCAGAGTGATGATATTGAATATTTTTAATTTTTTTAAATGGAAATTTATAATTAAAATAATTTTGAGGAACTGGTCAAATGAATTTTACTTAAAATACAAAATCTATAAACTGTTGTCAAATAATAATAATAATTAATAATTAAAAACAGAATAACATTGCTGTACACTCTTTTTATTTTTACTCAATTTTAATCCAAAGGTAAAATACAGTTCACAAGTACAAATTCAAGAAATAAACTCCCCTATTTTACATAATGGAATCTTCCAAATTATACCAGCAAGAGTATGTAAAGTGCTATCCCTGTGTATGACTCATCCACTGAAGTCTGTACTAGAGCCAGAGATTGTTGACAGTATGCCAGCCTGCAATGACATTTAACTTGCATGAGTGGTTTTCAAAAGACCACCGCATTGAGTGGCTTCAAGGGAAGAGCTGGTTTGATGACGACAATCATACGTAAAAGCATTCTTTTCTGTTGGTTGCAGGGAGGGGATCAGTTTGCCCATACTGCCCTAAAAGGCAGCATATAATTTGTGAATCAAGGTCATCGAAAAACAAATCAATCAGAAAGTCATGACATCAACAGCATCGTTTAATGACATCATAACTTGTAGCATTGTCACATATAAATATTTTGTCACTGTCACATACATTTTTACTTGAAAATTACCAAAAAATCTTCAATCAATTAAATTGAAATTAACTTGACAGTAACAACAATTTTATTTAAACTGAAGAACAATAACAATTTATGTTTATAAAATTTTAGCATAAAAATTTGCAACCAATTGTAATGATGGGGATAGTAATAACGGTAGCTCGTAATAACTGTGTGGTAGCCTTTCTACATTCATTGAAAATAAGCACAATAAAATTAGGCACTTAATTGGGAATCCCACAAAAAAATGTCTGAAAACTTGAACATTTTTAAATTTAATTTTTGTATAAAGATCACAATTACTAAACAAACCACCGTTTTTATGAATGGCATTAGGACAAATAAAACAATATACTTGTTAAGCATCACTGCCCGTTTCTGAATTTCCAGCCACCTCTGATTTTTCTTCTTTTCTTTCTTTTAAGATACATTAACTTGAGATAACTGGTTTTTTTTGTAAGATTAGGTTCTATTTAACCTTGGTTGTCGATGAAATCCACATTTAAATTTGTATTAGGTATTTATATATTATTAATGTTATTTTGTTTGTAAATTATAAAAAGATAATGGGCAAAATAAAATCTTTGATCCAATGGTTAAAAAGACGATACCGCTGTGCTCTTTGGAATGGCTTCCATCTTTCATCCGCAAAGAGACGCCTCTAGATATCTTCAAAAAACACCTGAAATGCCATCTTTTCTGGTGTTTTATAAGGCCAAGTAAAAAAAATTTCTTGTTAAGCGCCAACGCCGGCCCCTGAATTTCTAGCCGCTCATGATTTTGTTTTTAAGATAACTTGAGATAAATATATGTTTTTGTAAGTTTAGGTTCCTAGTTATCTTGTTTATTATATGTAAATTTGAACCATGATGTATTTATTAATGTTAATCGTTTGGAAATCATAAAAATTTTATTGTCAAAATAAAGTCGTTAATACAATGGTTAAGATGGTACTTGTCACGATGGTGTGTATCTCATGAATCTTGTCACGATGGCGTGTATCTCATTGCTTGGAGTATGCATTATACTTTCTAAGATGGTACAAATCTATAGCAATGGCCATATAAAAATATACTGAAAATATAAAAAATGAAAACTGCCCTTCCTCCTCTGAAATGTATTCATGGGTTGACATTTACAAAGTATTTTTTTTTATTTGGCATAATGGCACAGTAAACCACCACTCTTGAGACTTCACTGTATAGAGCGCTATAAAAATCTGTTTATTAAAATTATTTTTTATCATTAAATCTATGGAGATAACCATATAAAAATATACTGAAATAATAAAAAATAAAAACCACCCTTCCTCCTATACATAATGCAATTCATGGGTTGACACTTAAAAATTTTTTTATTTGGCCTTATGGTAAAGGCATTACTGTAAGTTTAAGCATTTATAGATTGACATTTTGCATTCAATTGTAATTATTCAACCATTTAAAAACATTTTTTTGTTTTTTTTAGGAGGGAATTGGATTATTTTTGGCCTAAAGTAGAATGAATTTTTTCTATCAGTACAAAAAATTTTATATTAATTTTATAAAATGATTTCATTTTTACATGTTATTTTTTTAACATTCAAACAAATTAAAATTTACAAATTAAATTTAAATTTGTATTCAATGAGTGCGTAGGCACAATGGCCTGAAATCGTACTGCAGAAAATGTAATTGCAATTTGACAAAAATAATTTAATTCACTGTTTAGGCAAACTGTTGGCTGTGAAATGGTAATAAACATATTATTTAAATAATCTGGATTAAAATTTTAAATTACAGTATATTACCTATGGCACTATGAATGATGTTGGAAAGTGAAATTAGTAATTTTACACATTTTAATTTAAATTTAACTAGAACCAAATTTCACGTTTAGGTTACAGTAGTGTATGCACATGTTAAAGTTAATTTTTTCTTAGCCAAACTGGCCAAAGTCTGCCGAATAATGTTTTTAGCCGACTTATGAATTCAATAGTGCAATTTTTTTAACAATAAAAACCGACAAAAATGGCTGTAAAATGAACAGATTTTGGATTTTCATTTCGACAATTTGGGTGAAGAGATCATTTTTAATTTAGCCAAGTGGGAATTTAAGTCGCCATTGGCTTGGAAAATTAGAGAGCACAGGTTACTAGCAGCATGGAGGACCATCCATGGTGGCAGGTACTACAATGAACAGCAGTATCTCATACTGTACCATCTTATTCCAAAAGACCTCTGTACCTGGTTCTCTTCTAATTCTTCAATTCATGGTTACAATTTACTAGACCTCATTATATCTGAAAATCATCTTCCTAAATACCAAACTAACCACTTACAATACAATATTTGTTTTTCAGGTCCTAAATTACGGAAAAACCTACCTTCATTACTTAAGAACTCATCCTCTGAGACTCTTTTTTTATTACATTATATCAACATTTAATCTTAGTTCACCCTTATATTTTACTTTTCTTTTCTCTGTCGGTCTGAACTTATTGTACTATTATGTTTTACTACCTTGTAATTGTGTTTTATCACTTCTCCTGATTCCTCATTTTATTGTGCTGTCCCTGTGTAATTTTTTTTTGTCTTTTTCTCTGGGCTTGCCCTATATTGTACAAGATTTTTATTTTTAACCTTGCATATTTGCCTTCTTCCGTCTTTTAGTTCAATTTTATTTAAGCAATTATTCATTATTACTATCATAATAATATTGTTTGAGATCACTGTATATTATGGAAGTGAATAAAATGTTTTTTTGAACTTGAACTACAGTACTGTAGTCAAGTTGCTAAAAAATATATCTCCCAGCTTAACCACTAACCAGTACAGTACTGAAATGTATCACACAGCTCAGCTTTCAAGCAGTTTAGCAGAGTTTCAACCACAATTTAATAATATTTAGAGCAGTGTGCATAAACATCAAATGTAATGTTTTGACTCATTAATATGCTGTGACCTAACTGTGTAGTGTAATTTCCAGCAAGGATATGATGTCATTAGATAAAATAGCTGGATTGTGGGTAATATGATAACATCTATCAAACACAAACTGGTTGTTGACAATTTTATTTAACATAATTAGTTTTTTAATTTCATTTTTATTTCATACATCGAATCAATCAATCAACCATATTATAACAGATACAATGAATGTTAATTTTAAAAAAAGAAGATAATTTAACAAAAATTTGGGTAGAGTGGAGAGGATAAAATTTGGATGTCTGCCCTTTCACCAATTGCATAAGATGAAATTATTGTAGATGAAAAGCATCAACAAGACCAGGGATGTACAGTACATTGTATGCTGGGTGGAGGTGGGCAGGCAACTTACCCTAAAGCTTATTCCATCATTCCACCCAGCCTAATTTTAACCTGCCACCCGCCCTTAGCCTCTGAAACAGGTTTCTAGCTACATCCTTGCAAGACATACTGTATGGTCCATATGAGGAAAATGTTGGGCCTACTGAATAAAAAGGCTTTATAGACTTGTACTGCGTGTCACACTAATACAAAAGCACCGCTCTCAAATGCACAGCAGTAAATGCCTCAAAAATTGAATTTGTACTTCATTTGTTTTACGCTTTTTTATAGAGAAATTTTCAAATTAAATTGCCTATTGACATTAAATTTAGAGACCAACCAGTAGATTATAATAATTTACTCCTACACACAGTGCCATGCATTCCATTATACTTATTGTGAACTGCCTAATTAATTGTTATTTCAATTAATAATTAAAACCTTAACCAAGTCAAACTGTATAGTGCTGGTTTGTAAATGGAGAATAAAATTGTGAATTGTATAACTGGCCTCACATAAAATGACCTAAAGTTAACCTTTTAAAATGATCAATTTAATTTAAAAAACAAATTCTGATGACAGAGTAAAATGTTTTTAAAACAGTATTTATAATAATAACAAGAAATAATGCAGTAGAATAATATAGTACAATATTTGTCATTTTACAGTTAACTAAACAACTGCACTGAATAAGAAATAATAAGTTGTTATAATAATATTATTATCATAAAGTGAGTCACACAAAAAAATGATCAGATATTAAAATTTTTTAACACAGCATGGTGCTATCATCCAACAACAATGATATTGGAGATTATGATAGCAATGATGATGATGAGGATGACAATGATGAAAACATTTTGTACAGGTTGACATGGGTTTTGAAAATGGCATGTTAATTTTAAATCTAACAGCTGGGGACCAATCAATAAGTGATGACGAGTAAAGTGCATCTGTCTGTATGAACATGCAATACATGATGGTACAGTAGGAATTCCGTACTGACCCTGGTATAAGACCACTCTTGGGTATTCCAACTTTCTAGCAAGGTCTGCTACAACAATATTCAACATCATTTTTTGGCACCTTAGTTCAAACTTCTATCCTGTAATTCCATATTCAACAGGGGAGATAAGCTTACAAACAACCAACTTATCAAAATATTACGTTACATGGGATACTGTAGATAAAGCTATAAAGCTAATTAGGTTAACATAATTAGCTAACCATTTACCCTTTACATAATACTGCATGACTAAAATTGCAATACATTAAAACCTACATTTTATGTACTCAGATTTTGCATTCCCTAGATTTTACGCACAAACAAAATGATCAATGACATCATCATTTTTAGGCCTAGTTCCATACTCTGCTCTTCAGTAGGCAAAACACTAAGTTTTAGCCCCTAGCTACAGTAGGCCTATATTCTACACAACCTAGGTTTTATGGATCCTACTGATTACGTATGACCTCTGGTTCCATACTGTAAAATACAGGTTCCACTGTAAAAAAACTGAAATGCATTCCCAGGGGCAGAATTAGGGGGCACGCTCCTCTATTATCAGCTACATGTAACATAGTTGCGCTGCACCCCTTATACAGTATTCGGAGCACCAGGTCAAAAATAGACCCTAGAAATAAAAAAATAAACATACACATGGGCCAAAACAGGGTACCAGAACACGTAAAATGGTGGCAAAATAACATGTTTTTTTTGTTAAAATCAAACCGGTAACCACACCCACCCGCAGCTTGAAAAGGGCGCACCCCCTTTTGCTGGATTCAGGATCCGCACCTGTTTCGCATTGAATCACTTACCTTATTCTGTTGCAGCCTTCGTCGAACCAACTTTGAGTTTCCGATATTCACAGCATTTAGAATATGTCCTGCATTAAACTCCAAGAAAGGGCGGCTATCGATTAGCACAAATTTATCCATATCGGTACTTATCAAGTTCGCAAGCTTTTCACAGGAAAATGATCGTGGTGGTATTGGTGGCGGTTTTTGCGAATCTCGAGCCGAGGAAGAAGGTACACCTACAGAAGAGGGCGCCTTTGTTCGGGCTGATGTGTAGTTATCCATAATGGAGGCTCCTATTACCAGCTGCATTTAGCTGGTATTCAGCACCAATTTTGTTTAATAAATAACCACTGCAGTCACTTCCAAAAGCTCTTACAATTACCTCAATCATAAAGCTGAATAATTGTTCATTTTAATTTTGTAGTGCATTCTAAATGGTAGTCACAATGACTTGTAAAATATATCCAATAGTTGCAACATAATATAAGATATCATCTGATATGGACAGATTGTAGTGTTTGTTACCAATGAATTATGTAAACAGATATGAATGGAAGTGGGTCTTCTAATCATTGAGTCAAAACAAACAGTAAATTATTATCAATATCTGAATATTAATGATATGACGTCTACGGTTGCACAGGTGACGGGGAACATAGTTGGAATATGTCAACCTACTGGATGAGATCTTGACGAAGGATGTCAAACAACTTCTAAATTTAGCCAGGGTATACAACACGGGACAGAATGACTCAGGCCATATGCATGGAGAATGCTGTAGGCGCTCCAACTCGTTAAGCCTGGCTGACTACTACTTGGAACCTAGATGTAATTGCCACTGCTATAGAGTTCATGCACCTCTACTTACAGAGTATGCAAGTTATGCACAGCAACCATCTTCACAGAACACCTATGGAGAATTGAAAATATACATTTAGTTCTGAAAATAGAAACACAGAATTTATACAAATCTGGCAACCATTTATTAATTTAGGTAATTTACTAACCTTTTTACAATTATTGAAGGTTTTTAAGAAATAAATAATTAAATTCTCACTGAATACAATAACAATTGGTTTTTTTTTTAACTCTAAGCAAGGAGGTATATGTGAGGTCTCACCACAAAATGAGTCGCATCATAGGTGAGTTCAAATTGAGATAATCACTAAAATAGGTCTGAAATCAACTTTTTGAGAAATTTTGTTTTAATGAATTAGGAGTACTATGGTAATTAAATTTCACTATAATATACTTTTTAAATTAGTTTTCATCCAGGAGAGTGTCCTTCATGCAGAGTTCCTGGGATTCATAGCCTTTTATTTTTAGATTACTTTATGGGTGATTTTCACAAAATTTTCATATCTTTGGATCTGCTTATCCAATGAATGCCATTTCAAGTTTAGAGTACAGCTGATATTGTGATCTATAAGAAGGCACTGTACCAAGAATTCAATTTTGGATTTTCCTACTATGAGATTTATTTTGTGGCGAGATCTCTCATTTGTCAGTATCCATCACAGAGCTACTGTAGGTAAACTGAAGAAATATTGAGTAAGGTGCATTGCCCAGCTGCACAATTAGCTGAAATGAGCGAGTCTCAAATTTTTTTCCACTTTTCCAGCTTACATTATGCTCTGTTAGAAGGAATTAATAACTCAATTGGATTTTCCTACGATGAGACTCATTTTGTGGTGAGACCTCACATATCACTGCTCTAACAACACCTCTAGAAACCAGAATCTCCAGATTTTGATGATTCGGAGGTTGGCAGGTCTGAGAAACATTAACACAGGTGTTTAATTCTCTTTTCATGGGTGGGTGTTTTTTTATGAAATTTGAATTTAAGAATCTGATTTTGTTTTATGGTCATGAAAAAATAGTTGTGACCTTAAAATGATCAACCTACCTACTGCACTTTATGAGCCAAAACATAGTCTCAATGTTTTTAAATAGGATAATTTTAAATAATCTCCAATGTGAATTGTAATTCATGATAAATACATTCAACAACACATAATTATAAATGCCATTTAGACTTCTAGATTGTTCCAGATTTCTCAAGAAACTATTTTAAATTCATTAAAAATAAAAATATGCAGTTTTCATGTCTAAAATGTCACAATTTTCACAAAGACCAATTGAGACAATAATTCCTGTTTGCTTCGCCAGGGCTTGATTTTTTAGTAACCCAGCGTGCAATGGCTAGTGAAAACTGCACCGGTCTAGTGAATTCATTTTTACCAGCCCAGCTGGCTAGTGAATGCAAGTGTCAAGCAGTTACTTTTACTCATTGTGGATTATATTGCCACAAACATTGGCTATTTGAATTGCTTGTGTGCTAGTGAAATATAATGTCAACTTGCCCAGTGGACTAGTCAAAACAAAAATCGAGGCCTGTTTGCAATTTTAAGATTAGTACAGCAATTAACATTCACAATACATCTTGTAGTAAGCATTCAGAAAAAGTGGGTGCTTACAAGAGGTGGTCACTTTGCAATTTTCATCAATAGAGAGGTTCTGAAGAAATTGCTAATTTTATGCATTTTTAAAAATATATACGAGTAAAAGTTCCCATGGTTCACATGCAATGAATTTATATTATTTTAATAATATAATTTTTTTTTTAATTGTTTTATTGCAGAATGGATAAAACTTGGCATTTAAAACAAGCACTTTGTATAAACACTGCTGTAATAGTACTTACTCTTTAACTAAATTTTACAGGAGGTAAATTATCTAGGCCTATCTCTCTGATGAGCTGACTAGGCCTAGTAAAGCCGGGCTTTGGAATTCCAGCAGGGTTACTGAACCCGGGCCGGGTTGCTGCAGTGCTAGCCAGTTAGGGCCTACTAATAGCCAGGCCTAACCAGGATTCACGGTGAGTTCGTAGTCCTGTGGCCCTAATTTATCAGATCTTAACGAAATCAACAAATATACTTATGCACATTATAAATAACTAACCATAACACAAGCAAAAATGAGACCGAAAATGTACATTAATTATCTTTTACAATGCATTCAACCGACCGCTGCTGACGATTGCATTATTCAGTCAGCTGTCACAGTGAATGTTTGTGTGCATCGCTACCGTCCAAACAAACCTTGTCAAAATGAATATACCAACCTTTTTCTTCTCTAGATTTCTGTCACGTTTTGAGGTGACAATCTGCAGAAACCCTGCCAGATACCTCCTGGTAGTGTCATTACCCTACCACACAAAATTCGCAGTTCAAATTAGCATATATTTTCTTGAAACAGTGAAATATCCATGACCGAAACCCCTACGAACATTCTTGCGGCCATGAAAAAAAAGTGCATGCCTGGTGAAATCATAAGCTAAAAATAGATCAATTGAGGTCGAAACGTCAGCCAATCAGCAGCTGATCTGCAAGTTGAAGTAACGTCATTGTAAACCAATAGAATGCTTCCAGCAGAGACGGTGTTCCCCAAACGGTACTAATTTCCCGGTCAAAATAATGTTTCTTAATAATTTAAAATGGCAATAAAATATTTTAAAATCGTTTAATGGAAACTTTTGCGTTTTCATTTCCTTAGTGATGGGTGGAATATAACATACTATTTAATTAGGCCTACCGTAGGGCTAATATTTCGTTTTCTTTTTGGTGTGTTTTAGGCCTATTATAGAGTCGTAAGTGAAAAGTCACGGTAATTAAAGTTCCGCGGTGTTTGTTTCTGCTAAAATGATTGATAATTAATTTAGTTGTTCTGCAAGTGACTTGCTGGTATTGAAACTATGTTTGTTAAATTAAGTTTCTTCTTTTATTCTAACCGGCTCAAGGACTTCATGTGTTATGATTAAGACCCGAAACAAATTGCTGTTATTTGACCATGTACACAAATTTCTTTTGAATTCCTATAATCTAATCTAATCTAATCTAATCTAATCGACCAGTGTGGCGCTAGGATTTGTCCGACGGGGGGGGGGGAGGGCATGGTCCCCGACGGGGGGGCGTTATTCCTTATGC
>JAOTQE010144734.1:0-11524 GCA_025631205.1 Nesometra sesokonis | reverse complement strand
ATGTATTTCTTCAAGATAAGCAAGTTATTTTCAAAATCTAATTTTTGTCATTTTTCAAGTGACAATACATCTTTAACGGAGTTCATTAACTTCAGCTCTTTTTACTCGAGAATAAAACAAAAAAAAAATGAAAAGAACTGATCTATGTATTTTTTTTTAAACAATGTCCAAGTAAATTTTTAAACAAATTAAATTTGTTTTGATGAATTTCTGACATTTTGTAAGGAATGGGCCTTTAATGTTGTCTGTTAAATAAAAGTCTTCGAAGGCATCGACTGACCGTTTAGTAAAGAGTGTTTATCGATCTGTTTCACTCGAACTGTCAATAAAACATGTTCAATTAAAATAATTTTACTAGTTAATTGCACACATCAATCAGTTGGCAACGAAACACCTGAAAACCGATCCAGCAAGAAGTATGTGGTAATATATTCATTCATGTACTACACAAAACCCTACACTACATAGTATTTATATAACCTACATAAAAATGTTAATAAATAATAGTTTGTATCTTTACTCTACTACCGATCGCTTATTAAGTTTACTGCAAGACATAGACCTGTTATTGCGCTTCATATTTCCATTTTTCCTGCCTTTTGCTGTTGCCCACCAGTACAGGCCTAAATTAATAGCTCACCATCCTTTCTGACACTTTTTATTTGTTTCTTTTTAACTGTAGATATCAGTTAATTGTAAGACATATTCTGCATCAAAATATGTTAATGTTCCTATACTCTTTCTGTTTCAACAGTTGTCTAGATGAGCTCGTCATTTTGCGTTTGGTCTTCATCTTTGAGCGAGGTTAGTGAAATCTGTCAACAATATGGGCTTCATCTGTCCACAATATTATCTGTCCACAATACGGGTCGTTGAGGGCGCTCTTGTCCACAATACGACAGAGCCATAGATAGATAAGGCCCTGCAATACGGGCAATTTATCATTTCACAATACGGGTTGATGAAGGCACTCTTGTCATCAATACGGGCTTTATTGTGAACAGATGGAGCCCGTATTGTGAACAGATTTTACCAACAATGTCATCTTCTGCCCTTCCTGTACTTTGCTCTATTGCTAGTCCTACTATTGTTTCTAATTCTTGAATTATTCGATCATATTCTTTTATTTTTATTTTTATTTCTTCAAGCTTCAACAGAAAAATCAAGATAGTAACCATGTAACATAAAAATTATATTAAAATGTGCAATAACATGGGATACAGTACTTGTCATAAATAAGAAGTGTAAAAGGGGTCAAATAAGTAACTTGACACCCTGCAAAACCAATGGTGCAAAATGTTTGAAACACATAATAATAATTATTATTAAAATTAACAATAATTAGAATAATCATTATTATGATTATTCAAATTAACAATAAAATAATTATACTATATGCCTAGTAATAGTAGGCTACTCATACTATAACAATAACGATTGCAGTGATAATATAATAGTAATAATAATAATGATCTAAATAATAGCAACTAATCCGAAAGGTCCACTAATCAACTTCAAGTATGAAAGTATAATGCACACTCCAAGCAATGAGATACACGCCATCGTGACAGGATTCAATATTTCGATATGAATTTTGGCATCATCAGGAATGATCATTTCTGATGATGACATAATTCTGGAGTATGCATTATACTTTCTTAATAGCAAATAACGTAAATACATTCGATAAAATTAATAACAAAAGGAGATAATAACCTTATTCACTATGGATGCTTATACGCGATCTTGAAGTGGTGGATGAAGAAAACCCGTCTTGACGGATGGATCTGTTTTCTAGTTGAATCACTGTATTATTAAGGCATTTGAATTGAAGGCAGATTGGTATTGGTTTAATTTATTCGGCTCAAAATTTGACTGCCAAGTCTTTATTTGACCCGTCTTGACCCGTTAGTGTTGCACGTTATAGATCTAAAGCAAATCCTACCCCTTAAAAAGAATACATATTACATAATATGTTTATAGTTAAAAAGCTACTATAAACATATTATGTCAAATGTATCAAACGAGAAACAAGTAGTACATAAACACCTGTAAAGAGATTGCACATGCTCCAAGATAATTGGAGAATCTTGATGTACTTTTGATTTATCGTTCGGTGTTAAATTGTAAAAAAAAAAAATATTGTAAACCCCTTAAGCATTATACAGGAGAGTCGCTAGGCACTATATGGTCTAAACGTTACACATTTACATGATTTTCTATTTCCATACGTGTCACGCCCTATCGTGCAGCAAGTTATTTGCTCTCCTGCGTTGCTCGTTAGGGGTCGTGTATGGATCTGCTAAAAAATCCATACTCTCCTTAAAAGATGTACTGGGTTCTTAGTGTACATAAACTTGTCATGTACCCTTGGCCTAGGTTTATCGTCCGTATATCCGAGACAACTAGTAAAAAGTAAGAGATGATTCCGTCTGTATTACTGTACTTCATAATACTAGATATCAGCGCATGCTCTGCATGATACATAATCGTTATTTTCAAACAAACCTTGCTAACAAATATAATAGTTCCTATTATTTTAGAACATTAAACTGAGCACCTGCTTCAAGCTATATAGCCGACAATTCAAGCTAAAATACTGTCACTGATGTCGGAAGATAGCACCTACATAATCTCTCAGTATAGCGAGGCAATTGATCGTTTAAGAAATGTAGGTTAACGTGCCATGTTTTACAAGTAGATAAGTTCGTTTCAAGTGCAAAACTTCCTTGCTCTGAGCAAATATATGAACAATTAACGATTATGTGGGATGTAGAATATGCATTCATATTCTACATTGAAGTATCTTTATACACATATTTAAATAAGGGTTACTTTTAGTAAATCGCCCGTAAAATTCAATAGTACTTAAAGTTGGTATATATTTCGGTACAAATTTTGACCATGTAATGGAAAAAAGTTGTTAAGCAAATAACCATAGATTTAGTATTTACGGCTAGCTAGTGAAAATAACACTGTTGAATTGCAATCTCATTTGTAGGCGCCTAAAAAGATGTCATTATATTTTTGTTTAAATGTACTTTCATTATTGATAAATTTGAAACTTTTATGAAAGATTGATGGGGGCAATTTTGTCGTAACAACAGCGTTAAAACTTAAACGCGATTTGATGGGTTGGAATCCTGAAATGTCTTTCAATAGTAGGCGATTCTATGGAACTGCACTTTGGGGCTATATATTCTATAGACGTTCGCTATCTAGCCGTTAAAATACTACATCAAGGTAAATAACACATATGCACGTCATTGAGGGTTCTAAAATCCATGAGCATATGTTTTTTAAATTTTAAAATAATATATAACGCAATCAAAAAGGAAATTCCATGCAGAACTAATGTGGAAGAGCCAAGCCAAAGAAGGCATAAGTCGAAAAATTAAAAATTGAGTTATTTATGATTTATGAAGCTACACATCATTTATTTTTAGAATGCAAACAAATCAGTTTCATGCGATTATTCCTTGTAAAGTTATGAAAAAAGTTCAAACATTTAGAATGTAAGTTTAAGAAAACTGCCTTTGAAAATTGCTTATCAGTATTCTGTGACTATGCAGGGTAATGTTAATTTGCATTTCTTGATATCAAATTTTTAATGTATTATGAAAGTTGAATAGGCCTATTTAAGTTGTATGTCTTTGTGATAAACAACATATTGCAAAAATGACCATTTTCATATTTCTGCCCATTGTGAAAAACTACAACAGTGTTGTAAAATAGACGTGGATTAGACCTACACTTTCTTAATGTAAATGAGGGAAAATCACTCTTTTGGAGTGAACTTAATAGAGTGAGATTGACCTGAGAGATCACTCTTAAAGAATAAATTAACGCGTAAAAAAACATCCAAATTAACTCTTATGGAGTGATTTTTTTTTTGCAAAAAAGTGTGTGATCTCGTTTTTTTTTGAGTAAATTTTTCATCACTTGGAGTGGATGTTTATTCTTTTTTGAGTGTTCCTTCAAATTTCTCATATTATAATGGATCTTCACTATTTAATATCTCTCTCCATTAAGAGATTCAGCATAATATATGCCTTTTATTCCATTTTTTGGTTAAGTCATTGCTACTTTGTATATATTTTACCTTATCCTTTAAGATAGTCAGTTATATAAAGAAATTTTATTTTTTTATTAAGCTTTGTACTAAATTGTAATAAATTCAACCCTTGGTTGCCTTATATGTTTATTTAAAAACAAATACATTTTTGAATTATAATTATATATTTCCTGAAATTTGGCGATATTCATTGTACATCCAGACGGATTGAAGCAATGCGAATAAAGTGCATTGCCCATGCACACATGTAAATAGTAAGGGTAATGCGCCTCCAACTCCCGACCTCAGTCTTTTGATTTAATTTCAACTGTTATAGAAAGCAACTTCCGTAAATCGCTTCGTAGATTTGTCTATTGTGCCCACCATTATTTTTTTTTAAATTTTCAATCATTATATACTAGAATTACAGCTGCACCATATTCATTACATATCTAACCGATTAAATGCACTGTAATACGATATTAATTTATTATTTACTATATGTTGATTTTAAAATAGACTCACATAAATTAAAATATAAATAACAATGAATACACGAATTACTCTTGGTGATTAGACTAGTTAAGACATAAAAGCTGTGAATACTGATATTATAATATTATCACGATTTTAACTGACATTTTGAAATTATAATTTTCTTCCATTGAAATATTTTGTTATACACCTTAATATTTTAAAGCCATCGAACTTAGTGTTTGCTTGGGTCTTATAAAGACACCACTATTTATTCTTCATGTATTACTATTTTTTCTGATTAGCATTTACCTTTTAAAAGGAAAGACTTACTTACGTTCAACTCTGTACTATTATCCTCATAAATTCTGACCACCCCTTTTGTCTTTCATCACTTCGCCAAGCATCTCATTACTTCAACAAAATCTTCCTTTTAAAACTGATCATTTCTAATACATTCTTTACACTTTCACTATGTCCTCTATCAAATCTGACCTTAAGAATTTTAATTTTGCTTCAATCCGAAATGCCCTGTCCACGTTTTAAATTCTGTATTATGCCCTGTTTTTTTTTTAGTATTTCAATATGAGGCATGACACGGCAAAACCACCAAGTTGTAGAAAAATTGAATTATTGTTAAAACCATATTACATATTTCGCAAGATTTCAAATGCAGTGCCGTAGCTAGCATGAGACAGAAGAGGCGGTCGCCTGGTCTGAAATTTTCAAAATTTGGCTTTTAAGGGGAACTCGTCCTCTGACCTCCAACAGAGCATTCCAGTCCCTGGAATCCTACGTGACACATACTTCGCTTCGTCTGTTTTGAGCCCTGGCTACGGCCCTGAATTGAGGGGTCAATTATCAAAATCTGACATCTATCTGAGGTTTTTGGACAAAATACAGACAAATTTCCTTGGCATTTGTTTGTATTTCATGTTGTTTATTTGTTTACAGTATTTCTCAATAACTTCCTGTGCGACAACTTGGTAGGTTTGCCATGACTAGCCTCATGTAGCAGTATTTTTTAGATTAAGCGGATATTAGCCCATAATGAACTATAAAGTATTAAAAGGGAATTGATTTGACTTGAATTGAGCCCGCACCAATCTCATTTTGCCAAATTCTGTGGCAGTCTTCCTAGGCCAATATTTTTATGAAGTACTCTTATTATTGGAAGTCATCGTCTCGTAGTCGCCAATACGTCATCAGCTAAATGAGTGACTGGCGATCGAATATAAAATTCTTATTTTTCATTATTCAAAAATCGATTCCAGGTGATATATCTTCCGACTTCGTATAATAATTTACTATACGGCAGTTCTTCCTATTGAATTTGACTATTATATGGAAGATAGATGAAGATATTATTTAATTTAGAGCTCGTTGAAACACTAAATAATACCATGCAAAGGACTCATTTGTATTGTAAACTAAACTCAGCATAGTACCTGGATTTACTTTAGACAATTACGGTAGATGTTATCAATAATAAGTTTAATACTTTATTTTACGATTTATTCATTATATTATTTATTTACTGAGAGATAATGGAAGATTCCATTTAATAATACTAAAAAGACATGGGAATTTAAATATGAGAAAATCAAAACCTTCCTGTAGAATTAATTTTGTAATGTACTTATTAGGCGTGGAAAGCGTCTCTATAAACAGCTTTTCAAAAATGTCTGTCAGTCTGTCTGTCGTTTGGTCTGTCTGTGTGTCTGTCGGTCTGTCGGTCTTGTCACTCACGTTTGTGACTAGTTGCGTTTAGTTCTTTCCATATATAATTTCTGATAACCAACATTGTATGGGTGTCACTTTAAATATCTACTAGGTATGAAACAATTAATTAATCATCAACTGGTAATACATTAACATTAAAATTGAATTAAAATATCGTTATAAATACACTTTTAGATGCTTACTTCCTTATTAAAACTGAATACAATATATTAGTTTTTTTTGTTTTTGGAGTTATGCAAATTGCGAATAACGCCTCAGGCTACTACACTCGGCGACTTTTGCCTCAGGCGTAGTCGCAGAAATTTGAAATCTGCATAGCAGATGACGTTAATAGTATAAAAGCAAGCACAATACATAACCAAATCTATTCAATCACTGGTCTTGCTTGTATAGTTGGACCGGTAGCCGCACTCTAATCTTCAATCGCCTTGTATAGGCGGTTGTAGAATAGAAACTAGCCCGGTTTTGCTGGCTAAATAAAAGTGATGGCGTGCAGTTGTGGCACTGACCAGCTACAGCTACTGCGCGCAGCTTTCCGCGTCTTATTGTCAGATCAACTTAATTTATAATGTGTAACTATTGTGTACTTTTTTTTTTTTTGCCGTCATAATTTAAATGTTGAAGCCCTCGGTTCTATTCATATCCACTAGGGCTTTTAGACGCGGAAAGATATCGTTATAAATACACTTGTAAATGCTTACTTCGCTTTTAAAACTGCATACAAGTATATTATTTTTAATTGTATAATATGCAAATTGCGAATAACGCCTCATGCTACTACGCTCGGCGACTTTCGGCTATCAGGCGTAGTCGCAGAAATATGAAATTTGCGTAGCAGGTGATGTTAACGCTATAAAAGTAACCTCGACGCAACATTGCTTCATACGGTCGCTGATCTTGCTTGTATAGCTGATCAGTAGCTGCACTTCAATCGCCTTGTACATACTAGGCGGTTGGAGAATAGGGCTATTAGCCCAGGTTTGCTGGCTAGTGCAAGAACAGTTGGTGAGTGACACTGACCGACTACCGTACTGCTGCTAGCTTAGGCTTAATCATTTTAAATGTAGTTGTATTTCAAACTTCAAATAATAATATTAGTCAAATGCTTGAACGCATGTACAAAAATATTAACGATTAACTTTCTGTTATCTATACTGTGCGCAGCTTTCTGCGTCTTATTGTCGGATCGACTTGTTTCTAGGCAAATAACATTCTCTTCTTATGCAGTATCATAACCTCAAATGGAGATTCCTTTTTAGGAGGGGATCCAGGTAAGGTAGAAAGAATTGGTTGCATGGGCGGATTTATGGAGGGATGGAGGGCTCAACCGGCGCGAGCCCCCTATTATCGTCAAAACGTTGGCGCGCCCCTTCCCTTATATTAGGGGCGCAGGGTAAAAAAATTACCGTGAAAAACTAAAATAGACCTTCCAGCGGGACAAAACAGGGTAACAGTACACCAAAATGGGGAAATAACTTTTTTTATTTGCTTGTCAAAATAAAACCGGAAACCACGCCCAGGCGCCCCCACCCTTTCGGAGGATCCTGGATTCGCCCCTGGGGTGGATGCCAAGTTCGACAAGCATACGTGTGAGAATTTAAAGGCAATAAAAGCAAACGAATAACAATAGCTGTGGGTTCAGGGCCCGTCTGGCTGGGACCAGAAAAATTATTCCACTTAGAGTGCATTTTTCCACTGAAAATAAAATTCTACCAATACACACTGGGCTGGGGTTGGGAGTGGGATCCCTTGGATCCGTGCTTGTTTTTCACTGAAGTGAAATTTCCTCATCTTTTCCTTTGAAAGCTTACAACCATATTTATTGCAGCGCTTTTTTCTTTTTCAAAATGAACTGTTTCATACTTTTTTTGAAGGCCGACTTTGCTTGTACGATTTAATCTTAGTGTTTTGTCATAATCTCCGAGATACTCGAAGGTTCCTTGTGCGACTTAGTGCTGAGATGTGTCTTCCTGAGAAAAAGTGCCTCTAATAGGTTGTCCTTTTCAATGTCTAACCACATTGTTAACGATAGGTTTGGTTGTTTTTCTCTAGAAATGATTTTTTCATCTCTCCAACACTTTTGTATGCAACATGTTACGTTCAATTCCTTCTCTGCTGCGGAAAACCCCATCTTGATTCAGCGATATCTGTACCTATCTGGCAGAAGAGTTTTTTTAAACTAGAGTCAGACAATTTTTCAGAAGATTCTTGGCTGACGTGCGCCATACACAGACGCAGCGTGCGCTCTGCTCACGACACCTGACAGGCGATACAATGTGGATTACCGAAACGTGCGTTTTTATGCTACGATCATCATTCATAACCTGTGTTCAGACTACTCAGGCTATGACCTTAAAAACTGGTTTGTACAGGAAATACATGCAAATGTCTGAAGTTTTTGGCTGACGTGATGCAGCGTGCGCTCTACTCACGTCATCTGACAGGTGATATAATTTGGATCACCGAAACGTGCGTTTTAAGACTACGATCATCATTCATAACCTGTGTTCAGACTTCTTAGGCTATGACCTTGAATTTTTTTAACTTGTTTACTTTACTTTAGTTGTTTACTTATTTCCGGAACACTGAATTAGCTGGATCCGGAGTCGAGGCTAGGCTAAGCCTATAAGCCCCTCTTTGAAACAACATCAACTCTACTACCTGGCGCAAATTTCAGTGGGTGGTTGGACCATGCATTTTTAAGTTCAGATGGGTCTGTACAGTAAAAATATCATGCAATTTTAATGTTTGGAGCTTGGAAGGGTCTGAAGTTGTGAAAAAAGGGATAATGGAGCAATGATGCATCAACATATTCCGCATTTTTATGCTCATCCAATATACCAAAATATTGGGGCATTAGCAACTAAATAGAAACAGCAAGACAACATTTTATTCGCACGTGTTAAAAGGGCACTCACCGTTATAAAGGCAATTACTATGACAATAAAATTTGTATGGTTGCATTAATATGCGTTATTCATTCATAGTTTTTATTAATATATTCAGTAGCATGCCCGGCTGTCTATAAGAAAATAGAATATTAAGCATTTTCACGGTTTCAATTGCGAATGTGCGAGTTCAAAGCAATACAAACTTTCAACCCGACAATCGGAAGCCAGGGTTCTGCATATTTGTGTTACTTTGATCTGGTTTCACCTTGGTAACGCACATGCGCAGTTGAAACCGTGAAAGGGCTTATTGCTTCTGGTTAATGTTTACTAACGAATGACTTGATAAATAGATAATTTTATTACTATCATTTAGTACTATACACTTGGAGTGTCTTATCGTGGTAGAAGTCTTTTGACATGTTTCCACTCCGTAACACATTTTAGCGTGATTTTATTTGTGTGATTTGTCAGAACAAATTTTATAAAATTAAAACAAAGTTACATATTCTTATTCTTTTATTGCCAAAAATACATAAAAAAACAAAAATACATTTAATCAGAACTACTGATCTGATGGACAACGACACAAAAGTGAACTAAATCGCTATAACTTAAGCCTGTAACCCTCACCAAATCAGTTAACATAAATATAAGCCTATAATGTATATACAATATTTAAATAGATACATTAATGTTTTTATTATAAAGATTAATTATAAAAATAATAAAACTTAGATAATTATAACAATGATGCAAACAAAATATATTAATAAAAACTGTCATCCACACACACACACACACACACCCACCCACACAATTGTATAATGGTAGTTTAATAGTTTATCTAGAGGACGATATAATTAAGGAGAGAATAGATGTTTAAAATAGTACACTGTTTCCTTTACATTCCTTGTCACATCCACCACCAAGTTTTCATAAAACTTTTTATCAAACATTTGCATTGCGCCAATTAAAAAATGACCAAAAGCTCATCTTTTCCTGAACTTTGCTGCAAAAATGTGCCTTAGAGTATATTTTAAAGAAATAAAGAATAGAAAAAAAATGATTGAAGTACATTCCATAGAAAATATATGACAGAGCCAAACAAAGGAAGCATAAGTTGCAAAACTAGTTTTCCAAAATAGGTAAAAACTGTCATTTTTTTCACATTTTATTTTATTTAAAAACAGTTTTAATATTCAACTTTCATTATACATTAGCAATTTTCGGATATATGTTCAAACAATGTTTACCGGAGGACTAGTGCTGTCACGACGTATGATGTTGAGTGTTAGAAGAGTTGTTTTTCGATCGAACTTGAACTCGCCACGAAGGCCTCAATGGCTGAGTGGTATTAGGCGTCTATATAAAGCAGAATACCCGGATTCGAGACCCGGTTGGAGTAACTTTTAACTCTCAGCAGATTTTTATCATTGGGCGTTTCTCTCTCTCTCTCCCCATTTCTCGCTGTATCTACGGTATATGTATATGTATAATGTGATGCAGATAAAATTAAAATGGAAAAACACGAATGAATAGCTGTAACTGCAGTTTAACTCGTGAACGGATCGCTCTCGTTGCACAATAGTCACTATCATAACTGCTGTATCGATTATATGTATGGACTTGTAAAGTTCTTCTCGTTTGTTATCAGGTTATCATTATGACTACACATGAATAATTGAAACATCTCAATGAATTTCTTGTATCTATTACAAATCGTAAATTGGAAATTAATATCAGGAAATCGATAGTTCGTTTTTTGTTCATTTACAATGAGTTTGGTATAAATTAAAGAATACAAAAGTTTTAATGATTAATTATTTTCTGACACCTTTCATTTTACAACAAACGCTGTATAATTATTATTATTGTGATACATTAGAGTGTACCACTAACAAGATTACTACTAGTAAGTAAAAAGGGTGGTTGTCTCATTATGTTGGCGGTCTGGGTAATTCATTGTAGGAGTACACATGATTCTTAACATTGGGTAAGTAGGCATTGCGACTATTATTCATAAGTGCAGAATCAGCGGAAGTGGAGGTGGGGCATTCCCCTTTATATTTCTACTGTATCACCGAAAAGGGATTTTGTTCACAAATGTGAGATCTCACCACAAATGAAGAGGGGCGGATCCAGGCTCCACCGCAAGGAGAAAGAGGGGGGGGGGGTGGTAGGCGGTGCGCACTTTTCCACTTCGTGGTGGTCGTGGTTGCCAACTCTTTCCTGAAGAGCCAAAAAAAGCTCATTTGCCCAATTTGGTGCCCTATTGCCCTATTTTAAACGTATTTTTGGTTTTTCATATAAATTTTTGACCCGGCGCATCTAATATAAAGAAGGTGGGGGGGGGGGGGGCGCA
>JAOTQE010144723.1:0-11526 GCA_025631205.1 Nesometra sesokonis | reverse complement strand
TTGATCGGCATCGCCAAAATGATCGTGAAGGAAGCACGAGCGATGCCGATCAAGGTAGATTGACCCCGAATACCATTTCCGAGCAAGCCCGACCAGTCCAAATAGGCTTGATCGGGATTGATCGAGTGGCCTGATCGGCAGTGGGAACAGAAAATTAGATTTGTTCTCATAGAAAAAACACTTTAGACGTTGTTGTGTACAGGTTTCTACAAATATGTTTTATATCGCATTACATATAAGCCAATGCACATTAATATTTTTTTTGGACATAATCAATTATTAATCGTGTAAAGAAATGTTCTAAACTCGAATTTGAATGTATTAGTCAATAATTATTTAATTTGTTGGTGTTTTATTAGATATCAACAGTAACAAACGAAACCCAAGACAGTATTCTTTCTGAATCTGTCACTCTTCTAAATGAAAATGATGGTAACAGACTAGGCGAAAGCGACATCGATCTTCTAGTGTCTACCCTAGAGATCATAGCGACGTTTGACCAGGGAGGCAGTGAGATCGAAATAAAAACCAGAGTCGAGGTAAGTTTTATAATTAACAACTATCTACCAATTTGTAACATGTAACACTTGTCATTGTATTTTCTGTAAATATTGAGAATAATCGATTGTTTTTTATCCTGCCTCTGTAAGTAACATATTTAACAACATCCTTAAAACATATAAAAATCTCCAATTTGTTTTATTATTGTGATTTTGATTATTTTAGATCGTTTGGTTCCATTGTTAAAGACTTTAGTTCCTGTGAATTACCTATATTATGTTTTCTAATGAAGTTAGAGAATAATTATTTACGTTTATCTAAAGCTGAGTTGGATTTTAATTTGTTAATATGATTCTGTTTAAAAAAAAAATTATCAGGAAGAGAAAATATTACCGAAATTTGATAGATAAAGTGGAAGTAACCCTGACCGAAGCGTTGATATTGCAATAAACAGCAGAGAAACAAAGAAAGCATTAACCACAAAATGCATATATATGCATATGCATATTAATCTTTAACTATATAGTTAATTAATTTTTCAATGTGCCAAAGGAAACTATTATATTTAGTTAACACGTCAGTTATTGGTTATATCTTGCTTTAGAATGTGAGAGATGTTGCAGAAAACTTGTGGAATCCTAGTCAAAGTTTGGTATGTATACCAAAGTCGTTTGGTAGATAATCGATTGACATCACTTCTAGGCTGCCTGCTAAATTTAAAAAGAAATGGGAATGGCAACCGGGACCAACAGAAACAAGAGCATGTTGTATGATCTTAACAGAGAAAATATCTGCAAACTTGAGACTTATAAAACTAACAGAAATCTGCAAAATTGGAGGGGGATAACTTAATAAAGTTGGACACAAGCACGATAGATCGTCAGGCCAACAACAAATATTACTGAAAAAATTCTGTTAAGTTTTAAACCAATTATCAGTTATTGCAAAAGCACGCTAAACTAGACTGATGAAATTATGCAGGGCGATATTTGTTTCGGTTGCCTCATTAATATTATATATATTTTTCTTACAATTTATCTTGATTTTATTATATTATTTAGGATGTAAGTGAGGCAATCGGAGTTGTAGTGTCTATGGAAACAATTCTTGTAAAATCAGCAGCTAGTCTACCGACAGGTAGCAATTTGACCCTATTCTCTGAAAATACAGGTATATTATATATAGTTATATTTTGTTGTAGTGTAAATCATACTTGGACAATTTAATGTATTTATGTGAAATTTCAAAATAAAATGACGCATTGCAAAGAACTATAATTAACGCCTACACCGCACCCGAATTATTATGATTGAAATATGTTTCAAAGCACCTCTCAATGATATATAAGATAATGTGAGGTGAGGCGAGGTGACCGGAGGTAAAGTGAGGTAAGGTAAGGTAATGTAATGTAAGGTAAGGTAAGGTAAGGTAAGGTAAGGTAAGGTAAGGTGAGGTGAGGTGAAGTGAGGTGAGGTGGGGTGAGGTGAGGTGAGGTGATGAGGTAAGGTGAGGTGAGGTAAGATGAGATGAGATATCCACGTAGTCGTCACTTACTGTTAGGTCCACCATTAATATCTCCAATGGCAAACTAATATTACATAAGTCTAAATCCAAAATGTCTTAATAACTTTTAATTATTTCTTAAACCTGACAGAAATGTCATCTCTTGCCCTTGTTACACCTGACCTATGTAGGACTCACTAAATGCGTATTGGTCATAAAAGTTCATTTTTACCTCAATGTTTAAATCTAATTATATTGCTGATATAAAACATGTATGTTGAATTAAAGTTATTGTTATGTAGTAACTCAATTATTATGTTATTTTTTTAAAGCAATCAACATGGTCAACACCGATTCTACAACTGTTGCTGAGTCTTTAGTGTTTAATTTTCACGACTTCGATTCGAATATCTCATCTACAATCGACAATGAGAAGAAGACCCGTGCACTTGGTCATCTTAAGTTAGGTGATTCTGCTTTAGACGACGTTACAGGTAAAAAGAAATATATAATATCGAATGCCTTTTTTGGAAGAATACCAAAACTATTGTATGCGCTGTGAAAAAATTGTCGAACGACCAAAGACAATTTCAGCGTGTACAGTGTTTATTTGCATATAAAATATAAAATTTAAATTGAGGGTATTCTCTTTCATTATGGTAACACATTAAACCTTACTTCTGGCCTGTTAGGCGCGTCACTTGGTTGCTTTAATTTATTCATCTGTTATTTTGAAAATGTTAGTCCATATTATAAATAAAAATAATAACAATAATAATTGTTTTTATAGAACGATTATGAGAATCTTATAGTACATTGCCCACTACAAAGCTACAAGTAAAAACAAAGTAGGACAGTACACTTTCTATGAAGCTTACTGTTAGGATTGAGATGGTTACAAATAATATGTACCGTATTAATTATGCGTGTAGGTATAAAATGGAATTGTGTTCAGTTGGAAATTTCCTTTAAAATGATACAAACACCAGGTATTACCATGCTTTCTGTGACCGGTCGATATTTGAAATATATCCGGGAAGCATAATTTGGAAATTGTTGTAGCACAAAATGAATACACAATCTCGTGGTTGATTGTAGTGCGTTGTAGTGCGAGTGCAATGTTTGTAGAAAATATGATTCCATCTTTTTATGAATTTCTAAGGAAGACAATACATGGTTTTATGTGCAGATTATCAACCAGTTCCAATGCCTTCGTATCTACTGTTTATAGTAAATTTTTAAGGAACTCTAAACTGTCCGCAAGATGGAACAGTTATCTGAGATAGTCGATTTTTTATTATACGCGTATTAAGTATCATTTTTATTTTTGTATCTATTACTATGAAAATGTCTCTTTTCCGAAATAAAAGATGGAATTCAATTAATTGAATTGAATTGAAGTTACTTCCGATTTTTCAGATTTAGAACTAGAAAGCCTTCGTAAGTGTTTCCAACTGACAATAATCCTGAAACAATACCGGATGTGGTTAAATAAAATGTCATGAATGAGATAAGATAAAAATGTTGCAGAAATATTAAAAATCAAAAAACCTGTATAATTGTATAAATAAACAGCAGCTGGATATTCGACTTTATTACACTGATGATGTTATGGGGAATACAACAGCAACAACTTATTGTAGGAAATAAATTCTACTTTTTTTTAATGTGTTCCTATTTTACTGTGTTTCTGGAAGCTATGTACCATTGCTCAGGATATTTCTTCAGACTAGTACTGTTACAGTGTCGCAAGTTTGACAATAACTACTTCCGAAAAAAAAAATCCGCCAAGGCTGAAGCCCACATAAATTATTTGAACAATTTTAAAGCTTCGTATTTTCCAAAAATGTATTAATTTGTAATGTTTTGCAATATTAGGTACTATCGGAATGGTTGTTATTCTTTATAATACATATGTATTCAAAACATCACATGGAACAGACAACATACAGACCGAAAGGTATGTATTTCATCTTTTAATTCTTCAATGTGATGAAGAATCATGAACGAAATTTTAATAGGATTCTGTCCTCCAGTTGTCAAGACTATTTTAAGGAACTGACAGAGTAACCAACTAGTGACCGAATAACCACTAACTTATTTACATGATAACCATTAATAATGAGATTTGGCAACTTTAACTTGAAATGCGATAACGAAAACGGATACGTCTCTTTCTATTTTTAAAGTTGCCAAATGTGTTTTAAAATATATCAAATTTCTACCTACGAATTGTATGATCATCGTAAAATACTGTTACAGATATTCAAGGTGTTCAATTCAAACGTTACAGGAATTTATGACGTATCCGTTTTCGTATTTCGTGAAGTCCAGAAACCTACGTAGTATTTTGCAAATTCTGCAAATTTTGAACCAATAGGACTTTAAAAAAATTGAGGAAAACATCCAATGGGGAATAGCTTGTCGATTGACTGATAGAGTGATGTTTAGTGATTTCCACTAATTATTTTTAGTTTCTTACTATTGTAGGATGGCTTAACATTAACACACACCTTAGAGCATTATATTTTTAGAAGTTTGTTAACCTCGTGGAAGTAAATCATTTCTTGTATTAAACCAAAATAAAAATATACGTATGTGACATTTCTATCTGCCAGTTCACAAGAAATGTGACTTATTATTTTTTTAATGTGCATACGCAGGAGCGGATGCAGACGTTTGAAAAAAGGGAGAGGGATGTAGAGAGTCAAAGTGGTAGGGGTCCGTGGCGTGCTCCCCCGAAATGTTGGTCTTTAGATTTCCGAAAATGGCTTCAGGGGTATGTTAAGAGATCAGTTCTGGTCTTATGATTGTTGAATATTTTTTGTTTTATGTAAATAAATTGTTAATAATATTTTTTATACTTTTCGAAAGAGGCCGGATCCGATCCTATCTCTCTCTCAATCCGATGTTGGTGAGTGATTGTATTTTCAACTAGTCTATTTTTACTCTTTCAGTAAAAAGAAAATATTAGCAAGTAGTGTTATTTCATGTTCCGTGTTTGCCAATTCTGACATCGTGTCTGTTCCAGTTGAATATGCACTGAAAATTGATAGTGTGAGTTGGTCTATATTATTTTTTTACAGTTGAACTTCCCGTAATCTGACACCCTTGGGTCCGAGAAAAGTTTCCGCTTACGGGAGGTGTCCGCTTACGAGAATTTCGGCCGATAGAGGGCCAAAGTTGTAAAATTATGTACGTCCTTATGTCTCACTTTTCACAGCGTTCTCAACAAAAATGGCCTCTTAAATTTCAAGACACCGCATTCTATATTATAAATTGGTTCAGTAATATGATTCTCAGTCATTATATTACAAGGACGATTGTGTACTTGTATTCGTTGTACAGAAAAATCACTAAATCCGGGATGTCCGCTTATGGGAGGTAAATTATCATACAAAAAAAATCTAAATTTTAAGACGAAAAGTGTCTGCGTCCGCTTACGGGAGGTGTCCGCTTACGAGAGGTACCAAATGCACTGATTAAATAGGAAGAACAAACGGGTTTTTGAATTAGTGTCAGTTATGGGACGTGTCCGCTTACGGGAGGTGTCCGCACAGGGAGGTTCAACTTTAATTATTAAAACAGGAATATGAATTGCCTAACAAGTACTCTTATCCCGATGAGTTCATGCTATACCATCTTTCTAACTTGTATATAAACCGTAGTATGAATGGTACATTACTAGTTATTACTGGTTATTTAGAATTCCCTCATGCGTTTACTTATTTAATTTAAAATTTGTTTGAATTCGTTGTTTTCGTCAAAAAAACTCTGTTCTTTTATCGATCGGTGATTGACGCAGTCAGTGAAACGTTTGACGTAGGTGAAATTACCCTTCAGGGATATACAAAAAATAGTATTGATTTAAAACAATTATTAAGCGTTTCTAACTTTCCAACCGTAAGTTTACTTACCTAATCAGACGGGTAGATCTATGGCTCTAGCCGAAGATAAATCAGATAAAATAATAAGGAAATAAGTTGGCGTTAAGGTTAACATTATTTTTATAACACCAAATTTTTAATAATAACCTTAACTGCTGTTTAGAAAACATAGTATGTGAAGGTTTAGTTTCGAGAGGTCTCCAATTAAGGACCACTCCAATAAGAATAATGTTAACCAAATACTTGATATTAGTATTATGTGATGTTAATTGGTACTGCAGTATATTTGGTGCTTTACTGACTGAAGCATTTAATTAGAGGGGTGTTAAATTGGAGGGAGTTTTTAATTTGAAGGTGACATGTATTGGATAATTAGAATATATATACTTTCAAACAATTATAGCAGCGGCGGCGGCAGCAGCGGCGGCAGTAGTACTAGTAGTAGTAGTATTAGTAGTAGTAGTATAGTGGAAGAGGTGGAGTAGTAGTGGCAGTAGTAGTAGTAGTAGTAGTAGTAGTGGTGGTGGTGGTGGTGATGGTGGTGGTGGTGGCGGTGGCGGTGGTGGCGGCGGCGGCGGTGGTGGCAGCAGCGACGGCAGTAGTAATAGTAGGAGTAGTAATAGCAGAACCTGGGAACTAGCAGCACTACATCATTAGAGGCATTAGGCCCCACACTAATTTTCATATTTTTTTAAACTTTTAAAGTAATCTGTAACTGTATCTGTAAAAATGACAAGTTTCTGCTTGCTTAATACACGTTTTGTTTTGTTTTCTTTCTTAGAGTCTTTCAAAAGAAAATGAAAGAGAAGATGGAATTGTAGAGGAAAAGACAACCGATTGTTCGTTTTTGGATACAATATCTAAGTATATAATAAACTCTTTTCATTTCTGTTAAACTGTTATTCGGCTGTTCAAATTAAAGTAATCATGGATTCCCTTGTTGTAAATAGGTCTACACAATTGAATCGTGTTAATGTTTACCTCTATATTACCAATCATTTTACAACGTCAACATCATTACTGTTTCTGGACTAAAAGATAGGTAAAGTTAAGCGCCGTCTGTGTAGATATAACATTCAATTCATTGAATTTTTATGAGCAGATCTAAGGACTCCATTTTGACTTTACAGGATATTATTTTCATTTAAAAAAATCGTTTTTCACATTCTGTGCCTTTAAAAGTGCATCAGAGAGCATCCTATAGAAAACAATTTCCTAGGCGGGCCCTAGAACCATGCCAGTTTTATGTTAATACCTCACTCCTGTGCTTACCTAACTTGGCGTCGGTGTCCCCCTAATTCAGGTCCGTCGAATCCGCCACTGTCGTTGATGTTTTCAATAGGGCACTTGATGATTAGAAACAGGATAGTTTTTATCATTATTCAATTCTGCCGTTTTGACCGGTTCAATACAATGTTGTTTTCACCTGCGCGTAGTGCAATATTAGCCAATGACGTCATTTCGCCAAGCAAGAGAATTGTTTTTGTTGTGGTGAACGCACAAAAGGAGGTAGCTAGGCTTAGCTACATGTTAAAACTCGACGTTTCGCACAATTCACTACCTATTGCTGATTCTGAAGAAATACTAATTTTAATTATTAAAATAGGGAACCCTATAAGAGTTGCTGTTAATGTTTTTCGCGAGAGAAAGACATGGATTTTAATTTTGAAGACGTAGGGTAGCTAGGACACCGGTGCGACAGGACAGGGCCCTAGGCTAGGCTTGGGACTAGCTGTGGAAAAATATTGAACTCTTCTTCGACTCCTTCAATATTTTGCCACAGCTCGAACAATATTTTTCGGTATCCCCCTCGAAGGCATTCAATATTACATAAATATTTTACAGTTTAAAGTTTACAGTCGGTTCCATATATTGTAATATCGTATTTTTAAGTATTTTGCAATGCGTTTTATTAAATGTTTCCAAGATAATGGTCTGTTTATCGGAAGGTCATTTTAAATTATCGTATTGTAATTATATATTGCTGATTTCTTTCAGTACTTGGTCCACTAGCGGATGTGTCACTACATCAGAAAGTAATAGTTACATGCAATGTTATTGCGACCACACAACAAACTTTGGAATTGTTGTTGAAGTTACAGAGGTATGATTTCAATTGTATTATTCATTTCGCGTCTATTCGCACGCTTCTGTATGAACGCATATAAAACGTGCCTCTTCGTGGCTTCACTGATGATATTAGTGAGGTTTTGCAAATTTACGAAATATTATAACAAAAACGGATAGTCACACTCATATTTTTTTAAGTTGCTAAATGTGTTGAAAACATCAAATTTTCCATCATCTACGAGTGGTTGACGATAGTCATAAAGTACTGACCGGCTGCAGTGACAGATATTCAATGTGTTCTATTTAAACCTTCCAAGAATTTATGATGTATCCGTTTTAGTTTTCGTATTTGTTAAAGTTTTGAAACCTTGCTATTGTCGTTACTACTAAGAAAAACAGCAATTTTATTACTCGCACAATATACCTGTGAAAATGTTCTTCTTTTTTCTGGGTGTCATATCTAAAGACTTCGGCTATCATGGCGTGCCATATTATCATGTTAGCTCTTCTCCACAGCTCCTCTTCCTGATGTTGAGCTTCATTTTCCTCCAGCCATTTCCTAAAACTCCACATCCATGTAACCCTTCTTCTTCTCCTGCTTCTCTTTCCGTCAATCCTTCCTGTTAATGCCAAATTTTCCAGACCTTCTTTTCAGAAATCTCATCTGCCTCATTCTTACATCTCTCACCAGCTTCTTATCTATTCCTGATTTACAGACAACTTCCTCATTGCTCACTTTGTCTGTCCAAGGTATTCTCATCATTTTCCTGAGAAACCAGACTTCACTTCACAACTTTCTAGCCGCTTACGTGTTTCTGATGTTACTGTCCATGTCTCTCTTCGATACGTTAACACAGGGTATACGTAGCAATTAACAATCCGTGTTTTGGTCCCAATACTCACAGTGCGATTTACCAGGATCTTTTCTAGCTTTGAGAATGCAGATTTTTCCAGAACAATTCTTCTTTTGATCTCCTTTACACATCTGGCATAGACTCTCCCTCTTTGAAATGACTAGGCACTCTGTTTTCTTGCAATTTATTGACAAGCCCTTTTCTTTCGTTCTCCCAGACTACTACATCCAAAATCCTCTGAAGATTATCTACTGTCTCTGCTAAAAGAGCAGTATCATCTTCTTCCTGTCATATTTGTGATGTTTTATCCACCTACTCCAAAACCTCTCGAATTGTCTAGTTCCCTAAGAATCAATTCACTATAGTAGTTAAAAAGATCTGGTGACATAACACATCCTTGCATGACTAATCTTTCAATTGTTGTGTATTAACTGCATTCTCCTTCTACCTGTACACATGCAGATTGATTCCAGTATATGCTCTGCAACAGTCGTAGAACATGTTATTTTAAATAAAATTATTTAATGTTTTTTACTTTCAACAGGTATCTGATACCATTGATTTGGCACATACCGTTTATATCTTCATTATTATTGGGCTGATAATGCTTTTCATTACGTTATTCATACTCCTGTGGGTTACGTGAGTATTTTTCAATTAATTGTTAATACCAGAATTATGTATAGGATAGAATGTAAGGTTTCCACACGCGTGGTTTTACATGCACTCAATAAAATGAACAGAAGTCTTTTCGAAAAAAAAAACATTCAACAAGACAAAAGGCGTTTTCCGTTTTCCTTTCAAAACTGTGATATTATTTATCGGTTTTCTCAATTTAAATAAAATAAGCATGCATTTCCACAAAAAACAATTGCAAATCTAGTTGAATCTTGAATTAGGACATTCAACAAATCTTGTAACACGTTAACATTTTCCTAGCCCATCGTTGATTTATGTCCTTCCTTATGTTTTTTTTTTTGTTTAAAAAACATACACATTCTCTTTCTAAACTGTTTTTTTTTTTTGTCGATCGTCCTAAACAGCCATTTGAAATGACAGTTTGGATGGTAAAAGGTAATAAAGGGGACTTTTTAACGATTTTTTTTTTGTTTTGTTTTATTTTTTTATCCACATATTTGACAATAAACGATCCAGGCGACAGAAAAACAGCGCCATAACACACATTGTGTCCACATACCCCAGATAAATATGCCTAAGCACTGCCCAGATTTGGACCGGAATCTCCAGTTTACTAGACCCTGGCTTTAACCGCATAGCTACAACGCAATATTTTATCGATCTTAGATGCCTGGTTTATACATTAATTATAATTGTATTCGGAAAGTTTCAATGTGTATGATTTAATTTCTTGCGAACGCATGTACAAATTTCAGTGCTCCCAAATGTACTATTAAATATGACACAAAATAAATATAAATATAATGTTTCTTGCAGGTTTTTCACTCGTGAGTCTTGGCTAATCGTGCACGCAAACCTTGTACTCTCACTGATTCTGTGTTTCATAACATTATTAGCAGGAATTGAAGATACACATACAACTGTAAGTTTGGTTTAACATTCTCTATCAAATCGTTGACTGGAATTTGATATACCGAAGATAACCAAATAAGTTCGAAAACTTGTTTCCAATGTGGTCCTTCTATTCATGGGCATACAATTAAAATTGGTGTATTTTGTTTTTTTTATCAACTTGGTAGCCTTAATTGATTTATTATAATATCGGGCACTACGACAAGTCGGTAAAAACAATACATTATCCATCAAATACAGGTATCTAAAGACTTAATAGAGTTATCAAATTCCAAATTATACAGATATTATTTAATGAAAATTTACTGGTCTAAAACTAAAATTTACTATTGTTGATTAAAACAAAATTAGTAAAACAATATTTCCCCCTTTATAAGGCCCACAGAAGGTAAGATCATACTGACTAATCGATAAAACTTTTAAAGCAAAATATTCCATAATACAAATCTTGTTCTTTTTTAGGGCGGATGTAGAGCAACCGCGATATTTCTCCACTTTTTCCTGTTGGCCTTCTTTATATGGATTCTTCTAGAAGGAACTTATCTTCATTTTACGATGGCTACACCATTTCCTCAGAGTAAAATGATCCTGATCTTCCATATTTTGATTGGATGGTGCTTGCCCTTATTTATAACTTTCTTCACAATGGCGTCATACTACACCGGATACGGTACCACTGACGTGTAAGGTTTTATATTTTTATTATCAAATTATGAGGCTTTATAATTGATACACTAACAATTTGTCTGCTGCAACACTTCCAATTTTTCATTCACATTCTGTTCTCTACTTACTGGCGTTTTCAAGGCATATTATTTTTATTTTTTTTTATTTTGTGTCACATTCAAAAGCGAGTTTTCTCGCCACTTACAAAATGAGATCTACGCCACGCTTTCTAAATCAAGTCTCATTATGAGGCTTAGAGAGTGGCGTTGTTAAGTCGTGGGAACCAACCTAGCGTTCAGCTATTAACCATGCTAACGACCAAGTTACAGCGCCACACCAATTGTTTTACTTCTCCGATTGTTTTAATCGTATGTTTTCGTATGATTAAAATAATTGTACAGTTTGTTCCTGAATATCAGCGCGAAGTTTATATTAGTATTCATGAACTTACTAATAAATATGCATGATGTTCAGCTAGGTGACGAAACGCTTTC
>JAOTQE010144712.1:0-11526 GCA_025631205.1 Nesometra sesokonis | reverse complement strand
AGTATGGTGTATTTCTCAATAACCACCAAAAGCACCACATTGGATATAAGCCTTCAAAAATAATAATAATAATAATAATAATAATACTAAATAATAATAATAATGTGTGACATTTATATACTGCTTATTGTCAAGGCCTCTAAGCAATTGACAATTATTACCCCCAGGAACAAACACCTATGGAATACAATCCATTCCATAATGTTGCAGCCGTAATCAGCACATATGGCATTTGTACCTCCCTGGTACCCACCACCCACCACTCCTGGGTGGAGAGAGACAACGTGGATAAAGTGTCTTGCCTAGGAACATAAACAGCTGACCAGAGTAAGTCTCAGACCTCACCTCATGATTGAAAGGCCGAAACGCAACCACTGCGCTGCTTCCTGCTTCCACTTAAATGGGTTATCCTTGGTGTATCACACCAAAATATTCCAAGCCAATCAAACCACCAAAAAAAATTAAAAATCTATTTTAAAAGTCACCTCCATTTGTGATGAATGTCATTGCACGACCCGTTCCTTCTTTTTTGGGAAGAAATTTGATGATAATATCGATGACAGCATCCCTTCCATAGCCTGATATATCCTTGTCAGTTAGCAAGCCCAGGAAAAACATCATCAGATCCTTAATTTCACCAGTCAGATCTGAAAGATAAAACACAATGAAAAATATCATCAGGTCCATAATTTCATCAATCAAATCTGAAAGGGTGGGTAAGCAAGCCCTGAAAAAAGTCATCAATTCATTAATTTCAACATTAAAATCAGATGGAAACCAAGGAAGAACATCATCTTCCCCTTTATCTTAATTTCACAACTAAAAATTGTAAGATACAGTAAATATAATTGAGAAAGGCAAGTCATCAGGCCACCAGCTTCTCGTGTTACAGTATCTTAATGTATTTAATGATATTAATGTAATGTTTCACACCAAACATGACACTGTCTTCATTTTGTTGTGCATATGTCCCTGGATTTGTTCCTTGGTAACAATGTGCTAATAATTCTTGGGTGACGTGGTAACTTAACATAAGCATAAGGAAGGCTGGTCGGCTGAATGTTGAATGATCAAACGGTATGTTCTAAAAAGCACTTTTGCATTATTAACTCGCATGTGTGGCAGGGCTCAGCCAAAAGAAGGCAAAAATTGCAATTAGTTTTCTATGACAGACAGAAACAAAACAAAAATGTAATTTTTTCCTATTATATTTATGCAATATAAAATTACCCTGCTTAATCAATGTACACTAATAATCAATTTTCAAATGCAGTTTTCTCAAAACTACATTATTAATATTCGAACTTCATAACTTCACAAGAAAACATCATATGAAACCGAGTTTTTGCATGTTAAAGTTGATAATGTGTAGTTTATAATTTACAAATACTTCAATGTTTAATTTTTCGACTTACACCTTCTTTAGTTTAGCTCTGCCTCGTATTTATAAACAGCAGGCATGAGCTAATCAGGAGTAAACACTTACCTGGAACAACTGCCTCTTCCGCACCTCTAGGTTCCTGAGTATCTTTTTTCAGCATGCTATTAATACTACAGAAAAGAACATTGCCTGCACCATTGCAAATACTCTCTTTTTCTGATCCTATGTACTTTGCAAGCTTAGCTAATGATAGCTCCTTTACTACAGCCAATGCCTTGAAGTAAAAAAGAATAATACAAATAATAATAATAGATGGAGTATTATATAGTGTAAATAAATTTCAATTTAATTTCAATATGTCTTTATTTTTCTCACATGGGGCAATTCATACATTATGGTCAGGATTACAAATATACATACAAAACGATCAATATATATAAAATAGTTATACAATATTCAAATACTGTACATCAATATGCACCTGACAATAAAAAAGGGACCAATTTCTAACAATTTAAAGAAAACATCCCCTTAATAGGTGTCCTAAAGGATGGGTTTTACTGTAGTACAAAATTCAAATGCCACACCATGAGCGCCCAAAACAAAGTATGAGATTACCATCAATGACCAATACCATTTCAAAAGGTCCACTAATCAACTTCAAGTAAGAAAGTATATTACATATCCAAGCAATGAGATAACACAATGACATGTATCTCATTTCTTGGAGAATGTACTATACTTTTTTATACCATTTTAAGTAATAATATTATATAAGACATTTATATAGCGTTTATTGCAAAGGCCTCTAAGCGCTTCACAATTATTACCACCAGTCATTAGAACAAACACCTATGGAGCACAGTCCATTCCATAATGTTGCAGCTGTAATAGCGCATACGGCATTTGTACCTCCCCGGTACCCACTTACACTCGTGGGTGGAGAGTGGCAACGTGGATAAATTGTCTTTCATAGGAACACAAACAGTCGCCAGAGTGACAGAGACTGAAAATCCGAAATGTACATGCTGCGCCAAATGATTCCAAAAGTGTTTTTTTTTTTTTTTTGACAGGCACTTTGCTAGTTATAGTAACAACAGTTCTTTTGCCATAGACATTGCCTTAAAATGATTTTCCATTCAGTTTTGTTTGGAGATTGGTAGGCTTTCCTCCCCTTTGAAAAAATAACTCTGTTAACATGGTGGATAATGGTAGTGACAAGGGAGATATAGGTAGTTAACAGGGTTAACCCTATCAAAACTACCAGGTAAGGTAATATCAATATTTAAAATTCTAGAAATAATTTGGACTACAAAATATTAATTTTTCCCTAGATTATTTAACAAAGTTCCACCCACACTAAATTGCGCATGTCCAATATTGACATACTGTATTTGTAAATGAATTCTTTAAAACTCTTTAAGGTGCTTAAAGAAGTCAAAAGGTTAACATCAATATTACCCTTGTCTGATGGCCTGTACAAAGGCAGGAGAGTACCCTAAACACTGCCACCACCAGTTCATCATCAGGATCATCCAGATACCTCTCCAGTTTAGAGACTCCATTCTCTTGGAAGATCTTCTCAGCACCTGCTGGTTGTCTGGCAAGAACGATAAGGTTGTTTGCTGCCTTTAAGGGAAGAAATTATGGAAAATTAAAAGATACACTGGCCTATTTAAAATGCACATAAACTAATTGTGTATATTGTGCCTACAGTCATTTGTGAGGTGTCATCACAAAATTATTTGTCAGGGGCGCATTTTTGGGGGGGGGGG
Organism: Nesometra sesokonis; assembly: GCA_025631205.1. Lineage (NCBI taxonomy): Eukaryota > Metazoa > Echinodermata > Crinoidea > Comatulida > Antedonidae > Nesometra > Nesometra sesokonis. The sequence continues at coordinate 8,370 of JAOTQE010144712.1, read as the reverse complement.
TGTCGCAGTTGGCGCGCCCCCTATTATTGTCAAAATGTAGTTGCACTCCTCTTATATTAGGAGCGCCGGGTCCAGAAGCCACCACAAAAGGCAAAAGTAGACAGACGTATTGGCTAAAACAATTAGTACCGGAGCACAAAAAGGAGGAAATAACCTTTTTTTGCTCGTCAGAAAAAATGCCCCACAAACCAAAATTTGTACTAATTTTTCAGGGAAGATGATTATCAATACTTTGAGTACTGTATTTGCTGCAGTTATTTCTTGTGGTTTACCCCAAATCACTACATGTTATAAATCTAAGAAATGGGAACAGATTGTTAGGAATCCACCATATCATAGTTGTTCAGAAAATTCTATGACAAAAAACCAGGTAAAATATAATAATCGTAGAAGCCCCTAAATTAATACGGTCCATCTTCTTGTTATAATTTTGCAGACTAAAAAGTTTGAAATGGCCAATAGGAATTATAGATATCGTAGTAAAATACTTCGAAAAAACAAATCCACCCCGACTGCTGCTGCCGCTGCCCCAGACAAAGGGTAAAAACAACAGCTTTTTCAGAGCTTTGCTGAAATAAAATCACTATCAATAAACTTCTAGATATTTACCTGCCTCCTTGTCTCCGTGTCAGCATCACTTCTTGATAAAGCACTGAACATGGATGACACTTTGTTATCTGTTTTGGCTGTTTGCTGAGCCTGAAATACAAGATGGTCTCGGTTTACTCAAAAATCTGTGGACAACGTCAAATTTAATCTACTGCAGTTAATTCAGAAGTCTAGACATGGATATAATATTTCAACATAAATTATGTCATCATCAGGAATTTCCTGATGATGATTAATTTATATTGAAATATTGAATCCTGTCACGATGGCGTGTATTCCCATTGCTTGGAGTATGCTTCATACTTTTCTAACTTGAAGTTGATTAGTGAACCTTTCAGATTCCAGTAGTCTAGGTTCACTCGAGTAATCCAGCGCCATTTTTTTCATGATGCATTGGCACATGCGGTCTTAGACTTGCCCCAATTCGCTTATATTTGGTGATTTTTTAGCGCCAATTCAAATGCTCATATCTTTGCATCTACTTATCCAATGTCATTTAAAATATAGATTACAGCTAATATTATGCTCTATTAGAAGGTTCCAATAATGCAATTTTTAAACTCAATACCGTTAAACTCATTTTGAGGTGAGACTTCACATACTGTATATGGCAGAGACAAGCCAAATAAGACAAGTCAGAAAATTTAAAATTGAGTTTTTTATGGATTATAAAACTAGACATTATTATCTTTAACATGCAAAAACGCAAAAATAATCAGTTTCATACGATGTTTCCTTGCAAAGTTATGAACAATTGAATTTCGAACATTTTAAATGTAAGTTTTGAGGAAACTGCATTTGTAAATTGTATATCAGTGTACATTGACTGAGCAAGGTCATTCTAAATTTATTTTTTGATCATAAATCTGAAAATTGTTCAGGAGTATGAAAGTTGAATGTATGAACTGTATATTTTTAAATAACATAAAATTTGAAAAATTGACCATTTTTAAATTTCTGCCTATTGTGGAAAATTAGCATCTAATTGCGACTTATGTCTCATTTGGTTTGGCTCTGCCACATATGTAGTTTTCAAAAAACTGTTCAGCAGTTCTTTTCAAAACTACATGGTCTACAAAAAATGTATGTATTTATTTATCCATACCACTTGTGATATGTGCACTGTAAGACGTTGTAATAGGCTCTGTACTGCGGTGTTCTTTGGGTCGAGATGAATCAACTGGCGTGCTTCTTTGTATGCCTCTGTGTGTTTATCAAGCTTCTCCAGTGCCTGGCATTTACGAAACAAAGCCTTGACATCAGTTGGAACAATATCCAAAGCTGAAAAGAATCAAACTTTCAATATTTAGAAGACAACATATGTGAGGTGTCATGACAAAATGATTCCTGTTTTACGCCAGGTAATTTTGAAATATTCACAAAATTAGACAGAAACTCATAATTTGATGAAAATTAGATTTCTGTTATTTTATTAAGCTTATTACTTAAGTTTTATAATCACAAACATCCTGTTTATGTTTATATACAATAAAGATATCCTTTTGGATACATTTTTTAAAAGTTATTTTTCAAAATAAATGAAAAAAAACATGCAGGAAGTTGTTTATCATTGAAGTCGATTTTCTCCAAAGTGTGTTTTCATACAAGTATGTTTCAAAATTATTTTTCTCTGGTTGTACTCGCCCCCTATGAATTTGATTAAACGCAAAATAAAGTTTTACTATCTCCTATCAGAATATAATAATAACTATTTTTTTCTTTTTTGTACAACACGACACATTTTGTATAGACATCTCACACATATTTCATTTGAATTGAAAAATAAAAAAAATTAAATAGTAAAAATGAAAAATATAAAACAAAAAAAAAAAATAAAAATAATAAACAAAAATAAAGACATAAAATAACAAAAAAAATATTTGATTAAAATTTATTAAGCTTTCAGAATTTAACTCGTACAAAAAAATGACAACAAAGGCCATGTTTCTGCAGGGAAATGGCTTGATTCAACACCTCGCCACTCTCCTTGTGCTTAGGCTGGAGCGTCGAAATACAAGTTACTAGCGCATCGTCTTTCGGATGAGACGTTAAGCCGTTGGTCCCATGGACAACATGGTCATGAGCACGTTAAAGTACGCAGTGCACTCTACGAAAAAGAGTATGGGATTGTCTCCCAGTATACTGCCCAATCACCACCAGAAGGACCCCACTGAAATAAGTCCACTTCGGACTTTTTCATGGATATCCTTGGAGTAGTCAGCATCCAATAAATTAAATCAAATCAAACCTGATGATGCATCCTGGGCTGCTTTTTCATATTTTTCCAGTTTCAGATGACAAGCTGACCTGTTTTTAAAAAATACTGCTTGTTCTTTGCTGCCAACTGGGGTGAGTTTAAGGGCTTTTGTATAGCATGCAAGGGCTTCATCATATTTGCCTGCCTTGAAGAAATCATTCCCCTCCTGCTTAATATGTGATATATCCGATGCCTATGAAAGTAAAAAATTATAATTTAAATACCTGAACAGGGGTGTATGGTGTTCCAAGTCTATTGGGTTAAGGGGGTTTAAAATCCAAGAATACAGGTGTGGGGTCTTCTGCATTTTCAATTTGACAAAAAATGTTATCTGAACTCTTTCATGTCTATCCCTATTTTATTGATAGATTTTCGTTCCAATTTATAAAGGAACATATTTTATAATTTAAAGTTGCACTTTTTTCTTCTTTCATTGTGGGGAGGAGGGTGGAGGTGGAGGATAGACCACACCCATCGTCTATGGCCTCTTCTTTTTTCCAGCTTGCAGGGTTCTGAGGAGTAAAGAATTTGGATCAATCAATATTTTCTATAGCAAACAATTCTGTACATTTTGATCATGTCCCTTTACGGGTACGCCTTTCCTGAAGAGTTTGCAGTATGAAGGGAAAAAAAGGTTGATTATCTGCTGAAATGAAGCAAGCTTAGTTGCACGATTTTGTACTTTTCCAACTTTATTGGAAAATGGTGAGCCACTCAATTGGTAGGCTTTCCATATGCAATACAAATTACTTTTTATTGCAACTACTTAAAATCAGTTGTATTGCATATAATCAAGATAGTATATAAAAATGGTAAAATATTTAAAACATTAGAAAAAACTTACAAAAAAATTCACGCACATAAACTACAGATTCCCACCTACCTTCATAATGTACAATTTATTTTTAGAAAAAAAAAAACAATTCAACTATAAAAAATGTACCAGTCGTTTATTTATCGCAAGGATATTTCTTATTCTGAGAACCTCCTCTACTTCTGCAAACCTTTCAGACACAAAGACATGCACCTTGAGTTTACACAGTCCTTGTTTGGTACAGACTGTGCAGTTGTTTTGAATGTGTGGTTGCTGGAGACGATGGAATGTCTGGAATTTCTTCATTTAGTTTCTAGAATCTTCCACCACACATGACACCCCTTCAGTCGTCACACTACTAAGCAACTAACATCATCATGTTTAGTAACTCGGTAATGTCTAGGCCTAGGCTAGGCCCACATTTTTTCGATGGTACAAACAGTCTTTTCTCTTGACCGGGTGACATGGCAAGAATGGGACAGAAACTCGGTTAGGGTTAGGCTAGGCGGCTAGGCCACGTTTTCAACAAACTTACAAACTTAAATAGCAAATTATATCGCCTGTACGTATGTATGTAATTATTATTTAAACTATTTTCTAGTAAACCCATGTTTCTGTTTATAATTTAACGTCCTAAACGGTTTCAAACTTACCCCATTTTCTTTCGCCATTATGCTCAAATAAGGCAATGTTACAAAAACCACATTTTTATTTTGTTTACCTGCTCACGCCCTCAACGTGTTTCGCGCTGTTCTCTGTTCTTTAAATTTCCTAAGCCCTAGGCTAGGCCTAGGCCTGCCAAATGCATCGTAAATAAGGCAAATAAATATGAGTATTTAAGATGACGGCAAACAAAAAGGGTAGTACCTACTCACCGGAAATTATCAAATGGATGATCAAAGCTGTAACTATGGTAATACATTGGTTAAAACAAAATTTATAAAATGATTAATCCTAGGCTTATTAATTGTCTAAATTGTAAGCGGTCATGAGTATGTTTTCCCCGCGTGGGACGATTCATTCTGGTCGATTCGCGTTGGTACTTAAACTGTCTGGGTCAGCCATTTCTATTACTGAATGTCGAAGCAGCAATACATATTGTCTGTTCTAAAGGTTGTGAATTAGGCGGAACATGATTTTTATAGACATTTAATTATTAAAAATGTGAGATCTGGATCAGGCATTTTAATGTTAATTTAAATTTAAGGCAATTAATAATTTTGTGGCAACTGAATGCTAGAAAATCTTCCATGACTCAAAATCTAATAACATGTAAACACTTTGACATACTGTAGGCACATGTCACTGTGTTTAAATTTGAAGGATTGCATTTTTGAGTGATGGCAAAAACACAGTAGTGTAATTGTCATTAAAATGTGTGAAGTACGTAGTAGTAAGTTTTTTTGAAAAATGTTTGAATATCATAATTAACATCAGTAAATAAATACAAAAAATTATGCTAATTTAGATAGACTTTCTGGCAACTAATTAGCCAATATTTGTATTAAATTAGTAGCGGTATGCTTTGACGATCCCTAATTTAAGGTCAAAAGACGGCAAAAGAGATGGGCGTGGCATAATTTATTGCAAGTACCTGGAAAAAAAAATGTATTCTGTGTTGTAAAACACCAAGAATAGCCCACGGAAGTCCAGTAGTTATCAGGAGAAAAACAACTGCTTATTGAAGAGTATACTGCATTCTTTTCAATTCAATTCACTTTATTTCAGACATAGTTCATGCAAATGAAAAAAATGGAGACAGTCCTACATAAAAAAGAGAGAAGATCCTAACATAATAAATGCATATTCAATCTATAAAGAATACAAAAATACTGTATATACAGGCTAAGTTAATCCCCGTTTATTATTTTACTTACTTAATTCACTTTATTTTTACTTTTAACGTGCACATGAGCAATATTGTAGGCAGGACCAACGGCTTAATGTCTCATCTGAAAGACAGTGCACTATTATCTTGTATTTTGAATCTCCAGCCGATAACACAAGGATAGTGGCGTGGTGTTCAATCATACTGGGGACCAGCGAATCTCCACGCTTCGGCACACAACACAGTAATTTCCACCAGCTAAACCAACTGAGCTATGCCACTGCCAATCATATTTATTTGATTACTACTGTATTTTCAATTTTATTTATAGGCAAAGGAAGCACTTGCAAATGATGAGGTTCCAGTTGGTTGTATCATGGTATATAAAGATGAAATTATTGGTCATGGTAGGAATGAAGTCAATAAAACCAAAAATGTGCGTAACAGTTATATAACTTTGGCATTGACTAGGCCTATGTCTAGTGCGCATACTCACATCTTATGATTTATCAATTCATAGGAAACTATGAAAAATATAGCCGGGCCTCAGAGTTAAAAATTGTTGGGTGCCATCTTGAGACTGGAATTCGGTGATAAAATTGCTGGAGTAATTAAGTCTACTATACTTCTTTTTGAGATTCTGGCATTAAATGCAATGTAATGCACTTTATCATGAATGAAGCAAGTTATTGCATGTTGTGTTTATTGTGAGTAAATGTGGATATCAAATCAAATTCATTGTAATTAAAGCATAAATTTACAAATCAATCGCTGAATTCCCAATTAACAGCAGATTACAGGTGAAGACTGTATTTAATAATTTTGAACTGATCATCATGTGGAGATTACAGGTGCTAATAAAACCATGAGGCTAGTCATGGAAAAACCATCAAGTTGCCGCACAGGAAGTTATTGAGAAATAAGCAAATAAACAACAGGAAATATTAACATGTACCAAGGAAATTTGTGTCTATTTTGTCCAATAACTTCAGTTTTAGTTGTCAGATTTTGATAATTTACCCCTCATTTTAAAGGTTGCGAAATGTGTAATATGATTTAAACAATAACTCAATTTTGAATTTTCTTGCAACTTAATGATTTTGTCGTATCACGCCTCATATAATGGTGACATTATAGCCAACTGCCGGCTATTTTACTGCGGGCTTAAATTTTGTCCTAATTTTGGGAGCTGTATGGTTGTACTTTACGTCCAATGTAATCGTATTTGTTAAGTTCCAACTTCATATTAATTTGGCAGTGACATTTTACCAAGAAATTTCGTAAAAACATCAACAATATTAATGGCTTTGTTTTCCTCATTTACGGAGTATAGATAAGAAAATAGTGAACTACAAGTAAAAAAATATTTCTTTAAATAATTTAATTTATAGGATAAAATAATAATGTAAATTTGCTGTACGCATTCAAAATATCCATTTAAAAAAATTATGTTTTCATTATTTCAGGCAACACGGCATGCAGAACTTGTAGCTGTTGACAAGGTTATAGAATGGTGCAAGGATGTTGGTAAAGATCATATCTCTGTCTTCAAAGAGACTACTTTATATGTGACAGTCGAACCTTGTATCATGTGCTCTGCTGCCCTCAGGTTGCTGAGTATCTTTTGATGATATAATAACACTATATTGTCATCATCTTCATAATAGTGAGGTTTCGCAAATTTTTACGAATACGAAAACGGATACGTCACACTTCCATTTTTTAAAGTTGCTGAATGTTTTAAAAAATATATCAAATTTTCCACCTACGAATCGTTGATGATCGTCCTAAAATATTCACCAAATGTGACAGATATCCAAGGTGTTCTATACAAACAGTACACAAATTTATGACGTATCCGTTTTCGTATTTCGTAATGTTGCGAAACCTCGCTATTGATGGCAGGGCAGATCCAGATCCACCGAAGGAGCACACTTTTCCAGGTCCGGGTGGGCATGGTTGCCAATATTTTCTTGACAAGTAAAAAAAGGGCATTCCCCATTTTGGTTCTCTGGTATCCTATTTTTGCCCGTATTTTGGGTTTTGATGGTAAATTTTTTGGGGGCGCAACTACGCTTTGATGATAATGTTTGACGTCATTGTTGTCATCCTGGTCATTATAATTGTTGTCATCATTGTCATCAAAACCATTAGTACTCATTGTAATTATCAATCATTGTAATCATCAGCATTGTCAATCATCATTGTCATGACATCATTATAAATCATCATTGTCACCATCCTTGGTCATTGTTGCTATCAACATCATGAGGGCCAACAACATCATCATGATCATCCATGGTCATCATCATCATGATCATCATTAGCAGTCATCGTTGCCATCCTTATCAATCATTGTTGTCATTATCAATCATCTTTGTCATCATCTTCAATAATCGTCATCATTGGAGGCTCACTCCAGTCGGTTGTTTGTGTTCTTAGACAAGATGCTTTATCCAGTGTTACCTCTTTCCATACAGTATTATATTAGTTGGTGGAACAAATGCCATATGTGCTGATTACAGCTGCAACATTGTGGAATGGATTGTGTTCAATAGGCTTTGTTTCATTGACTGCTGGTAATAATTGTTAAAGGTAGAGACTTTAATCACTATATGAATGTCACATACAGTATTATTATTAGTAATCTTCCTAATCATCATTTTTCTCATCATCATTATCATCGTCAGTTATTGTCATTATTATTAGCATAAGCATAAAGGCCGCCGCACACGTAAGCCAACGGTGCGCGCCAACAGTCACTCGTGCCGCCGCTGCACGCCAGCAGCTTACGTGTGCGGTGAATTTACGTGCGCCAACGGCGCAGCGCAAGGTTTTTAACATGTTTGATATTTAACAGCT
>JAOTQE010144701.1:0-11526 GCA_025631205.1 Nesometra sesokonis | reverse complement strand
GGCATATATGTCGGTCTTATGTAGGTAAGTATCTCACTCATAGACTACCAACACCACTTCTGGTTTGTGTATTTTATTAAAACAATTCACCTACTGTATTGCTCAATGCAACTGGGTTTTAGTGTCATCAATACTGTATAGTGGTAACTGTAGAAAAATGCAGAAGAGGCTAGTAGGGCAGCCGCAGTGTGTAAATTAGGAAAGAACTTGTCATTGCTTTATCCACTCCTATTCACTTATCACTATGTAGAGTACAGTAGGCTTGAAATTCCTGCAAGATAAATTACCTGCTGCCTGTTAGTGAAGTAACATAGTGTGGAAAAGTCTGAGTTACTGGATCATTGCCAAATTCTTTGTCATGTGAAGATTTTTGTTTAGTCAACTATTTCCGAATTAGCCAATTTTTAAATTTTTTATTTTAATGATGTTTCATATACTTAACCATTTCGTTAAGTGCATTTGTCACCATATGATGTGTTCGTTGTTTTGGGAAACTTTTTTCTTGTATTTTGATCAAAACCATAGTGGAGATTTTGCTAACCTCTGCAAAACCTGAGTGTAAACATTGAAACCCAAAGAGAAAAAAACCACATCAAAAATGACTTCCTTCTGTTATGGTATAATTAAAGCAATGTTAAAGATGTATTGTCACTTGAAAAATGACAAAAAATGGATTTTGAAAATAACTTGTTACTTTTGAAGAAATAAGTTATGAAATTAGGGTATTTTAAAATTATTTACCCCCAACATTGCAATTTTATATGCTAAAAATCAGCCAAAAACCTCGAAAAGGCTGGAAACCTTAAATTTTTATCATTTTTCAGTGTAAAAATCTTATTAAACAATTTTTAAATACATTAATATCTATTTTCAAGTTCTTAAATTTGATGTTACTTTATTATGAGCAAGTCAATGTCAAAATTAATGTCATTGAGTTTTTGGTCATTTTCAAGTGACAATACATCTTTAAACCAGTTGTACTGTATGTTATGATACAATATGAAGCGGTTTGGTTGGGTTTTTGTTATTTTAGGTGTGCATGATTTACCGATGCCCTCCTCATACTATTCTATTATAGCTCCACACTTAAATTGTGGGAAGCTTACATTTACTACATTCAAAGTAAAACTAATAATGGGGAAAATGTTAAAGAGATCTGTAGAATAGAACTATACAATGATATCCATGGATAAAATACAGTACTGTATGCCATGAATTACTGTTGGCCAGTGTCAGAAGGATGCCGAATTCGAAAAGGAAAATTCTAATTTCCTCATCATTACTTTGAATAGGAAGGTGACCCTGGTACTAAATATGTTTTATCCCCAACTATATGTTATTTCTTTGCTGTCTTTTTAAAGTGTCAATCAAATTCAGGGCTCAAATTTAACCACCAAGGCCATGGGTGCCCACTCATTTGGCCTCAGTGCCTTAAAAATGTGACCATAATCAAGGCCACTTTGGCCTTAGTGCCCCTCGTTTTTAGTAATGCATAAGTATACAATTTGTACAAAATGGCCTCGGATACCCTGTTGTACCCCAAGCCAGAAATGGTGTTGCCCCTACACAGCCCAAATTTGAATACGTCTTACACCTCCATAGAAAGATTGTGCCTCATAAAATCGAAACAGCTTTATATTCGAGACGTGGAAGGCTGTACAATGGCCTTCATAGTTGACTGACTTCCCCATCCCACCTCACTGCATCGTCATTTCAAAAGCTTTTTAGTATTGTACTGAAAGTAAAAGAAGCCCTGTGTATAAAATGGAACAATTTATCAATAAATAACAAGTCAGGTTCTACAATATAAACTTAAACATTTAAATACAGAAAATATATGTATATAGGAATTGTGCTTGAGTTGCGATTCTATACCTGCAATGTTTTAGGAAAGCCCAGTTCATGAGACAATCTTTGGTGGGTACATAGTACCCAATCTGATTTCAGCAAGTAAGAGACAAAAAGGAAAATGTGTTACTTGCCCTTTTTTATACCTTGTTTAATACTGTATGTAGCAACCTTTATTTTGAATTTGTTTTTCATGAAAATTATAATGGTTAATAGCATATTTGCCTCATTTTGGGGGTTTAAAGTATGCGTGTCAGATATTATTTAAAGTTTTACAAATTTACAAAATATGATGTATACGCGAGACATTCAGAATGGGACTCCATGCGCAAGACTCTTGCATTAATGCATGAGAGTTGGCAGGTATACAATTATAAAAATGATGAATTATTCTATTTTTACTAAAAAATAAAAAATGTCTTTGCTTGTTGGTTTTCTTGTTGTTTTAAATTTAAATATCACTGTACAATAAATTATGGTGTTGACATGTTTAATTCACAAACATTCTATAAACGAAGCAATTAAATTTGATTTTGATACTTGTGAACTGTATTAATCAAACAATTTACGAATCTTCTGTTTGTTGTAGTCTCATGTATTGTCTCATGTATTGTCTACTATCAGGATATTAAATTGAATGTCATCCTGCTTATGTTTATTTTTGAGTAACCTCTTTCTATTTTTAGATTTATTTACTTGTGTTCTATTTTCTTTTATTTGTTTACTTGTATTCTATTTTTGGATTTGTTTATGTACTCTTTTTAGTAAGTGCTGTGTTTTGCTCTGTTTGTTGATAAATATGCTATTTTTTACTTTCTTAGATTTATCAAAATTTAGGTTGCATATTATGGGTATTCCTATGTTTACATTTTTTTTTTTAATTTTCCTAATGCATTATATTTCCAAATGACATTACTGTAAATAGCAATATTATATGTTTGCCTTTTTGTTTAGATTCCTCTGGAGCCAACGGGTAAAGTACATGTTATTATAGAATTAAAAGGATCATCATCCGAAGGAAAAGGTAAGAACTTTTCATATAATTAGTTCTCTGTTAATTTTTTTTTAAAATCATGTTTTGTTTTGTTTCATTTTTGGATTTTGTTAATTTTTAGTTATCAACAAATCCACTTGGTGGACTAACTGACTGCTAATTACTCACAATGAAAAATTAACAAAAAAAAACCAGTCAGATATTCCCATTGCTTAGTCAGATGTCTTGGGGTGTACATTGCATAAATGTGACATATTTTGAGCTCTTTCTGAGGCACACTGTTCACTAAAAATGCAGCATAATATACCTGCCAACTTTTTTCACGGCTACAGTATGTGTGAGACTATTCCTGCCACTGGTGCTGGGCTACATTTTCTCCGTTTTCGATCTGACAGTGACAAGCAAAAAAAAAACTTCATCTGCCAATTTTTGGCCTGTTACGGTCCAAATTACCACTGCTCTGGGAAAAATTGTATTTTTCTTTATATTGTCTAATGTTGGTTGTGAGCAGTTGAGGTCTGTGGCTGCTGGTACGAACCGCTATCTTCATACCAACAGGCATCCGGGAACACCAACGACCGGTTGTCTAGGAGCTGTTTCTCATTTATTGTAATTTAATTCAGTTTTAAGGCGATTTAAAATCTTTACTGTTTTTCCAAGACGAGCAATGTAATGTTCTCATTATGAGGATGAATAAAGATTATGATTATGAAAACTATTTGCATTACTGTCTATGCGTAGAAATTATGCTAATGCGTGAGAAAAATTCTCTATGCGTGAGACGTCCAAATAGGTCCCAATGTGTGAGACTCCCACATAATGCGTGAGAGTTGGCAGGTGTAACATAAGTGAGCAATTTGCCATGAAAAATTCTTCTGAGTAATATTGCTGTAATGAAGTGTGCACTGGTCTAAGCAGAGAAACGCAAGATCTCGTATGAATTTCTAGGATGTATAAAAGTTGACCTTGACACCTTTAAAATTTTGATTACGTACTTATATTACTATGAGAAGTTTCATTTATTATAATGCATTGTCCATGAAGATACCTATTGCAGTTAAACCAACTGAAAAAAATGCAACAATGTTCACATCTTGGTTTTACAAACAAACAGTAAGTTGCCATGTTCCCAATAGAAACCCCAATGGTGATGCTGTTGCAATGGCCAAACTACACATTACCAGGCTGAGGTTATGTGTGAACAAATAATACACATATTTTACAGAACTAATGCAATATTTTCATCAATATCTTATCAATCCCACAGTCGCTATGCTAGCTCAGTAGTATGGTATCACCACCGGAATTGGTATTTTCATACAACTGGGAGCTATTTGTACTAGCTAATCAAGTTTGGGTTCACTAAAGAGCTAATAACCTTGTCAGTCTGCGTGGAATAATGAAAATTCGCAAGCACTCTGCATTGACCAATAAATTTGGATGACTAGTCATACTGTCGGAAAAATTCACTGGTGGTAATTTTAAAATGTCTTTGCTAGTGTTAGCTATGTAATACCTTGTGTCTGAACACCCTGGGTCTTTAAAACCATTGATTACCTTACAGTACACCTTGCTTTGGCTATGCCAGTCTTAAACCATTAGTTTGAACAAACTTTAGAATTACATAAGTCAATGGTGGTAATTTTAAAATGTCTTTGCTGTTGTTAGTTATGCAAAACCTTGTCTGATCACCGTGGGTCTTTAAACCATGGATTACCTTACACCTTGCTTTAGCTATGCCAGTCTTAAACCATTAGTCTGAACAAACCTTTAGAATTACATTAAAATTCACTGGCTGTAATTTTAAAATGTTTAGATGCAAAATGTTGTGTCTGAACACCCTGGCCAGTTTTTGAACCAGGGATTACCTTAAACCTGCTTTAGGTACGTCAATCTTAAACCATTAATCTGAACAAACCTTAAGAATTATGTCTTGCAGTAGACCTAGATCATCACTTTCAATGCTCATGTACTGTAAAGAATTGAGTGTTTTATGCACCAGTTACTGATCAGCTTTTTAAAACTATTTTAAAGCTTAAGACATGGCTACTAGTTTTAATTTATTGCTATCATAGAATTAAGGTAAAAATAAATGTAACCTTTGACACTATTATTAATTATTACTGTGTGTTGTGACTAACCTTCCTAATATAATATTTAAAATATTGAAATTTGATAACTGTGTCCACCGTACAGTATAATATCCACTTATGATGTAACAGGTGTTAATAAAAAATTTAAACAAAGGACAAAAATAATGAATATCGCATTGAAATTAAAGACAAGGAAAACCTTGAGTAATGGTTTCAATGGATCAATTGTATTGTGGTACTGGTAGTTAAAAAGAAGAGAGTTAATTAGCATAAAATCAAGTAATTGTAGTATGTTGTAGTGAGATGAGAATATCATTTAACTTGGTTGGTTAGTCATTGTACTTTGCACTGGATTGTGGAGACTCGATGGTCCCACAATTTGACTTTGATCAAAACTGTGTTATTCCTAATAAAGGCTTCCACCTAATAAATTCCCCCGCTTTCACTCACATTTTCTCCCGAGTTACAAAATATTTCAAGGAAAAATTGTAATATATTATGTTGTTTTCTACTACCACCCAAAAAGCCAACTGTAAATAATTGATGATATTTATTTTGTCTAGTCTTGATGATCAATTATGGTATCGCGCTGGTTGTAAACAAATGGACAGTGATTTTTACAAGATGTCTAGTCAGTGAAGCCTACTGTAGTCAAGTTGAAACTCTTGAGGGCTGTTACCTAGGGTCTGTAATCTTTGATCGCAAAATTTATATGTTTTGATGCATTGATTGTAGTATTTTAATTACTTTTATATACAAAATTAATTAATTCATGTCTGGTGATCAAATCAAGGTGATTTGAGATGGCCGTGTTCTCGGTTTTCAATTTAACAAGCAAAAAGCAAAAAAGGGGTTTAAGAGAAATTTGTCTGCCAATGTACTACCAGAAGATCCCATTAGAAACACGTCTTCGGACTGGGTTGTCCTTGGTGTAACACACCCAAATACTCCAAACCAAACCAATATCTGGTCATGCTAAAAATAATATTTGTGTTGCTATAAGCTCAACTGACCCAAATATTTTGAAAATCAGCGTTTTTAAAAGTTGTCATTAATTGTCCAATTTTTGACTAAATACCTAAATTTATCCTGAGAAAGTTATTCAGAAATTGACTTGTGTACTCTGTACAGTGTACTTTGTAGAAATCTACAATGAAGCTGGCTCAAATGTTTCTTTGCCAAACTTGCGAAAGATGTCCAATATTTTGAAATTATAAATTCTTAAGCAATACAATATTTTAAAAACACTAAACCCCATCCCCAAAAAAATGTCAAATTGTAATAAAAACATTAAAAGGGTGTGATGGCTGGCAAAGTCAGTTCTGTTTTCATTGTTTTGGCAAGATGTTCCGTACAGTTCATAGACAAGTTAACAACTTACTTTGTGAGGGGGTCTCAATTTGAGCTGCTCTAGGAACAACTCATACAGTGCAAATGGAGTCAAAGTTGAATCGAAAGTAGCACTAAAAATTGATTTAGAGGTTGTTAATGAAAAACATAAGTCTGGCATGAAAAATAAAGTAAACTTTGGCAATATTCAACATAGGCAATCAAATTGAGAGAACATTAATACTCTTTCCTGTAAACAGGTAAGTCAACAATAACAAACGAAAGGAAAGAAATATTTAAAGACTTCAAAAGTGGTATTGATGAATTGGGTTTATTTGTGCCTTTGTGGCATTGAAAAAGGAACACAGTTGATTTTTGTACCAATTAAAAACACTCTAAATAGTTTAGTTCTTAATGTTATAGTAATGAGGAAAATAAGGAATTCAAAGATTGAAAGCCCATTCCACACATAGCGGAATGAGATATTCTACTGAAAAATTCTATCAAATAGACAGAACCAGTTATTCTGTTCTGTATGTAGAACCCATTCACCAATGTATTACAGATATCTTGTGACTGGGTAATCAAACAGAAAACCAACAACACCAGCAGAAAATATTACCAACCACAACTAACAAAAAAATAATCATCAAAAGTATAGGTTTATAGTTTGTAATCTTATCTATTATTAACAGAGGACATCGACTGATAACAGTTGGTCATCATTGTCTGTCAATTGATTAATCAAGGAACAATAATTATCAATATTTCTTTCGTCAGTGGTTTTATTTAAAGCTCAATGTATTTCCTGTAGATAAAACCATACAAAGAATAAATTATTAGAAATGAAGGTGATTTCAATTAATAGCAAGACTTTGCAAATCCTTATTAATTATTTATTCACTGTACAATTTATTTAGTGAGTACTATACTTTGATAGTCGGTTTGTGCTTAACTCACTTTCGGTAAAAAATACAGAGAATAAATTAATTTAACTGCAATTTAAATTAATTATAGAGGGAAAACTGAAAGTTTAAATACATTGTTTTATAGCACTTTGCTTTTGAAGATTTTAGCCTAAATGTTGTACATTGATTGGCACAGATCCATCTTTTAAAGTGGATCAGCAAAAGATATCGAGGAGCTACATCAATATTTAATACTGTTGATATAGAAATTAACAATTTGGGGTTGGAATTATTTAATTTAAACTTAAGGGCCTGTGTCTACTGGAGAGAAAAAATTAAATAAAACATCTTTTTTTGGGAGAAATTATTTTCTAGCAGTAGAAATTTGACCAGTTTAGAAAAAAAAAATGATAAAAAAATACAGATTAAAAATATGCTGTGGACTGTGAGTTGGAATGGCAAATACTGTAACTGATTATTGTGGTGAACTTTTTAGCGTCAACACAAAAATACCAATTATCAGTTTGATGTCTTACAAAACAACTAGCCTAGACCTAGCGGATTGAGAATAATCACACATGAACTCTGCCATCGTGTCTTTAACAAGAACATTTGTATTAATCATCATTTGTGATGAAAAAAAAAAGAGTTCTTCCCATGCCATTCAACCATGGTGTTTGGGACATCTTGCATGGTATATGGCCTAATTATCATCATGTTAAACTAGTTTAAAAGATAAATGACTGGCTTCTTGTCAAAAGCAATGAATAACATTGCTAAAAATGTGCCATTCTTCTGAAGATGATCGCCAAAAAATACTGGTAAAAGTTGTGGTTGTAAAATAGCGAGCGAAACCCGAACAACTCATCCTCAAATCAAGAGTTATTCATCAGGGGAAAAACTTGTTATTAAAAATGTCTACAGGGGAAAAATTTCTTAAGCATGGCTCTTGACCTCTTTTTCTGGTTCATTGCCGTGCTGTTGGGGAGTAGGTAATTCTGACATAATTACCACCAGGACGATTACCACCAAGATGATAATAATTAATTTCACACCCATCTGGCATAAATCAGTAATGTTAATATAACGGACATAGGCCTATGTCTGGGCTCTAAGAAGTCTAATAAATGCCGGCACCATACCCATTGGCAGTGCTGCAAGAGTGCAATGGTGACTACAGCCCCACCCCCTGTCGGGGATTGTTTTTTAGGTGTCGTCAGGGGAAAATTTGTTATTGAAAGTGTCTACAGGAGAAAAATCTCTTAAGCAAGGCTCTTGACGACCTCTCTTTCTGGGGCATTGCCGTTCTGTCTGGGAAATTTTGGTGCCTGAGCATTTTTGTGAATTGCAGTATTCCTGTTTAATTGTTCTGTGTGAAAGTGGTGTGTATATATATGTGTGTGACTAAAGTGAAAGCTACACACTTCCAACCAACCAATCACAAGTTGAGCTTTCACATCTTTGTATTACTCGCGCTTCACCTTGGTAATGCACATGCACAGTTGAAATCATGAAATGCTTATTAATTATATGATTGATTATTTGTGTTTTCAGTAGAAACGTACCCTAAGATAGTAACATTTAACGGTGTCACTTTTACAGCTCTGTATAATATACCAAAGTTCTATTCATAAGCTATGTAGAATTATCAGTCATTCACACCTTTCTAAATTAATTATGTAAAATCTTGACACATTTTAAGAACCAGTAGCACTTTTAAAAGGCTTTACAATTACTATTTATTCAAATACCATATGTTTAGTTTAGCAGTATGAATAGATGTGTTGTCCATGCTAATTGATGTTGTGAGAATTAAATTTGGTGAAGTTTAAATATTAATTAGCTAATTCTGTATTGCCTATTACATTTCACTAATACAGTATATGGACTAAACATAATTTGTTGCCCTACACTTATATTAAAATTCAGTTCATTTAGTCAGGAATCTCTTTGTTTTTTCTTCAATTTCTATGTCTAATTTTAAATTCCATGTTTATCAAAAATTCTTTTTTTAAAAACACTCAAAACACTTGATAAAGTTGGGTTGGTATATACTGTAGTTTAACCAGATTATGAAATACTGTAGGGCAAGTAACCATTTTTAGATTTTCATGTAATGAAATGGGCAATAGGATATTGCAAGATGTCACAAAAAAGGCATTTTAAAAATGAGTTTGTAAACGCAAACACTTTGAGGTCCTACACTACCTTAAGGCTGAAACTTTGTATGTACTGTATTATGTGCAGATGAACCATTGGTAATATTTTACATTTTGACTATTGGTAATATTTTTTTTTAAAATTTACTTCAAAAAAGGAGATTCTTGCAAAGTAAATGATGCAAGAGGTGTAAAATCCAATGATGATGTAAGCAATTTGTTAGACTTGTTCTGTGAATGTTTTGATGGAAAAACGATGATGAAAGATGTCGTTCCACTGCACCCAGCAACTTTAAGGATCCACTTGCACCCACCTACTAGGCCTGTTTTCACAATGACAGGGATCTGGTAATTTGATGGGGTGAACTTCATTGTGTCTGATGAAAGCAATGGTTCATACAGTAGGCTAGAACATGACAGAAAAAAACTTATGAGATGAAAACAATTGTTGGGGAAGATGGAATGATGTTCAAGTCATAAAAATGGCAGAATCAAATCAATAATTTCAAAATGAATGCCATTTATAATAAAGTAATTATGATAAAATACAAAGAATAACAATAGTGTAACATATAATGAGGAGATAAAAAAAACATAAAAGCATATTATTGTTATTAAAAACTGTGGTGTATATAGTACTTCACAACTGGTTTGTTAATGTACTAATTCATCAATGAGCACATTGTTAATTCTTTTTGTGGTGCTATTCAAAAGAATGAACTAATTACATTATTATAATCCTATTTGCTGATTACATTTAGCAGGACACTGTAAAACCCTTTATTTTCGCGCGCCCTAATTTTTCGCAAATTTCGTGGTTACCCGACGATCGCGAAAATTAAGGGCGCTCGAAATCGCGAAAAAATGTATTGGTCAAAAATGATTGCCAAAACAGATTTTACTAAAGATATCATAGGCCTAATGTAACTGATCTTGTCTCTTGTTTAAGTGACAATCATTCATGAATCACGACAAAAATACTACAAACCTTAAAATATATGACTGATCCCCTACGAAGAGGTCTTAACAACACAGAGGGCGCACGTCATTGGAGAAGACCTACCGATGATACGAACGACTAGCTTCGGCTAGTTCATTCACCTGACGATGTCCTTCGAAGAAGGTTGAAACTGTAGTGGTACGTAATATATGGTTTTTTTTTTGGTTTAGAAAAAAAGAAAATTACACTCTAAATATTTACAAGAAGCCAAATGAAATTATTTGAACATTTGCGATCGAAATACGGACAAAAATGTGTGAAAATTGTGCGCTAAGAAGAAAAGTTGGTGAGGAAGGTCTCGCGCGAAAGGAACCATCTTGTTTTCGTGTTGAAATGTAAACAAGAAAGGATTATACCACCAAGCGTACGTATAAAATGCCCAATTAAATCCAATCGGCCCAGAGAAATGGTTAGCAAAGCATGTAAACAGTTTCTTAATGAGAGGATCAACATCACCTCAAATAATATTCGTAGATTAAAGGGGGAAACCACTTGCAAGATCGATAACACTGGTGTGGATGATGAGGATAGGAAGACCATACATGATCATTTACATAGATCACAGGAAGGAGAATACTTACGAACACGTACACGTCATCAACAAAAACTAAAGGTATGGCTAGATAAGAAAAAAAGAACAGAAGAGCAATGTTGACTTAAGTGGACAACAAGTAAAAAAGTGGGTCATAAACTTATCAAAAAGATTGCTAAGCAATGACGAGACCATTGTTCTTGCTAGGGGCCTCAATTTTGCAGTAGCCGACAATAAAAACAAGGCGATTGATAACATCGTAGTGGCTACAGAAATGACTTCTAAATTAGTCCCCAAAGCTGAAGGAGATCTATTAAGAGCTAAGATCACAAATATTGTAAGGTCTACAAGTTTACCCCCATCAAACATACTCTCCAAGGAAAGAAAGGCACTAGACAACTTAAAAAAGGACAAAACCATCATGATCCTGCCAGCCGACAAAAGACGAGTGATGGTTGTAGTAAACACCGTAGTCTACTTAAATAAGGTCAATACCATGCTTTCAGATAAACAGATATACAAAAAAACTCAAGAACAACCCGACACGCACATACAAGAGAAAATTAAAGGGCCACACCCACCTACAGCGATAGCATTCCCGATGCGTTCACGACACGTTCACGATACGATTAGTACACGACACGGTGCTTGTCGTGATCTTGT
>JAOTQE010144690.1:0-11526 GCA_025631205.1 Nesometra sesokonis | reverse complement strand
TCATACTTGCTAAATTCAATGTGTATTTCAACAAAATTTTTGGGTAACATTCACACTCGCCCTACGTTATGAGATAGTACTTTACGGTTTGTTTTGGTTCTCGTACCCACAAAGGCAAGTTTTCGTGATGTCACAGGCCATCGCTAATTCGGTCTATTGCTGCTGTAGTATGGAAGTTGAATGTTTTTTAATTAAAATAGAAATTTTAAAAAAAATCGATCATTTTTTTATATTTCTGCCTAATGTGAAAAACTAGTTTTATAACTTATGGATCCTTTGGTTAGGCTCTGCCAAAAATTTGGAAAACTATATATATTCAAATCAAAGCATTCAATAATAAGTAGTACTTAACACTTACTACATGTAGCTGTTAGTGATACTGCAGCAAGAAGAAGCCAGGTTGACAAAGATAAAAATGGTGTTTGCCACCTGAAATTAAAAGAAGGTATAAAAATGCTGGAATTGTTGTAATATTATTCTAGTCTATGCTAACAAAGCTGCGACCAAATATAATTAAGGAACCAAGTGAGAATAATTCTACTTAGTTACTGAAGTAAAAAATGGTAATTTTTTATAATTATGATGTCATGGCTGCTATTTTTTTTCCATCAAATCTGTAAAAAAAACGCTAGTTTTTCACCAAGAAATTCCCAATGAATAAGGTTTTTTTACACTGGATCATGATGTACATACACACGATGAATAAAAATATCAAAAATTTGGATCATTTTCATCATTTTCCAACAAAATAAACACAAATTAACATATCTCGGTAAAATAGTAAAAACTGCAGTGAAAGGGTTAAGTCTCACTGCAGTTACTGCATTAATTTTGTGTCGTCATGTTTTCTATATAAAGGGAATCATATCAAAATTATTCTACTGCAGTTACTGCAGTAATCAATTGCTATTAAATCTACTGCAGTTACTGCAGTAATCCAATGCCATTATGTTTTCTTTGGTGACTGCATTGACACACAAGGTCTCATCTTGACATGCTGTTTATGATAATTCTCTTTCAGCAACTGAACAAATACTGTTGTAGCATACTGCAGTACCAAAATGTTTTTTACAAAGTTGCTAAGTTATTTCTACTATGTTTTATTAAACAGTGTTTGTACTTTGTATTCAACTATATATGATAATACAATAATGCATTTAGAATGAGGTGTCCACACAGATGCAGTACTAATGCAATGTTTATTCCATTTCAATAAGTTTATTTCAATCAAAATCAATAACATGTAAAAAAATATATATAATAAAAATATATAGTAATGAAAATAGATGTAATACAATGTTCCCTCCTTCAATGAATAGATTCATAATCAACTTTCAGTTTTAAAACCAAGATCAAAAGCAGAAGCAAAAGGTTAATTTCACATATGTCTGTAATGTTATTGTATCTCTTTGTTGTTATTTTTGTTTTACTGTATACCCTTTGAAAAAAATAACACCCTCTGACTTGGTAAATCTACCATGTTAAATTACTAGGGAGATATATCTAGCAACACAGAAAACTACCTAGTAAGGTAGTATATAATTTTCCTGTCTGTTGATGTTATTAATGCCATAAGGTTTATTCTAAATAATGGCTGTATTCTCTAGTATATTAGTAGTGCATTTCAGACCATATCCTTGGTAGTATCCTTGATATGGTAGCTTTAATAGGGTTAACCCTGTTAACTACCTTTATCTACCTTGTCACTACCATTATCAACCATGCAGAGTTATTTTCTTCAAAGGGTGCATAATTGAAATTCATCTAAAACAAGCCATACTACAGTACTGTTAAATGATGAACACATTATGTGAAAATGCAATATCACATAAACAGGGTTAGATCATTGGAAAAATGAGAACCACAAAACATGACGAAACAAAATCAACACCAATAAACTAATTATTGGGAGTATTTTTGTTAATTTTACCTTACGATATGGAGCATAGCTTGAGTTGACATTTGTAGGGGCCATGTTACACTCTGAATTTGCCTGTAACTTGTAACTAATGTTGCAATGTTATATTGTTCCATCTAAAATATTTATAAAAAAACAATGTATTGTTATACAGACAATTTGAATGGTGTACTGTTTGGTTATTAGATTACCTATTTATAAAAGATACATTTGAGGCAAGTCATGGCAAAACCACCAAGTTGTCGGAAAGTTGAAAAATTAAGCCAATTAGGTGAACATATGACCCTTATGGTAAGCTTTAAAATGAGGGTCAAGTATCAAAATTGGACATCTACAACCAAAGTTATAGAACAAAATAGACAAACGTTCCTTTGTATTTCTTTATATTTCCTGTTGTTTATTTGCTTATTTCTCAATAACTTCCTGTGCGACAACTTGGTGGTTTTGTCATGCCTTGCCCCATTTAAATTTTCAATCACAATGACATCATGCTGTAGGGAAGTTACATTAATACCCTTTCACACCAAACCGGACTTCATTTTTAAGATGAGGGTTTAGCGCCTTACCATAGCTACGCTCAATTTAACCATTTGTGAAATCGCCAATGGCTACTCAAATTCACATTTGGCTCAAATTAAAATAGCGCCTTTCGCCAATTTGGCTAAATGAAAATCCCTATTTTGTGGCCATTTTTATTGGTTTTTAAAAATTTGTCTAAAGAATTTATAATTTGGCTAAAAAATAAGCAACCATTAGCCATTTTGGCTAAGAAACAAAATTACCCTAGAGTGACCATGGTATAGCTAGTAATACATAATCAATAAACATAAATGCCCTTTGATGTGTACCTGACAAAAAATTTCAACGTTGAAGGACGAGTTTCAGACATGGATTAAATAATGTGAAATAAAAAAATGCATTGTTTTTGGTACAAAAGTTGTAAAAACGGATCCAATCATTAATTTTCTACAACTATGTTTAATTGAATAAAAAATCCAAGGACATTTCAGACATATAGATTTATGGCATCTGAATGCCTGGAATTCATACAGTACAGTAGCTGAAATCATATCTTTTAAAATTTTACAAACTGTAGGCACACTCCACTGTTTTTTCTGGGTGGCCAAATTCCAGTTTACCATTTATCAATTCACCTAAATCTTCTCCAAATAATCTTTATAACATCATAAATGGACCATATTATTAAAATATTGGACGAAGTCAACTTTTATGAAAAATAAGCATATTTTGTGAACACAAATTTTTAAACATTTAGAAATCAAACTAAACTTCAATAAATAAATACAGAAAAAATACACTGATGTAGATTAACTTTTTGGTGACATTTTAAGACCACGACCCAAGAAATTGGCTGATAATAAATATTCTAAGCCAAATAAAGTAGTAGAAGTACATGCTTAGGCTATGCCTCTTGCAAGGTTACAGGAAAAGTGGGTGTGGAGTAATTTAAATATTATAGGTACCTTGGAGGAAATAATGTCAGTATAATGGTTGCTATAAAATATGTTTGAACAATAAAGATAATAAAATCCTAAATTAAGTGGTTAATTCATAATTCATTTCATGTTCTACTGCAACAAATCAACATTAAAATTATATTTACAATCTGCCTAGTAGGCAGCTAAGAGGTCTACCTAGCTATATAGGCCCTAACAATGAACAAAATAATGAATAATCTAACACCAAGTTATTTACAAAACAGATTCAATGAATACAATGTCAAAAGAACAAAAGACATATTATACTACTAAATATTAAAAAAACCAGTACTGGTGAATACCAAAAAGAGGTTTTTCCTACCATGGGGCTAAAATGTGGAATAAATTAAAAAATATGAATACAAATATAACAATAGCACCAAATATAAAAACATTTTGAAAACTAATCATTAATAATCAAATTATATATCAACTACATTTTCATGACATTCAGTTTCTATGATGTTTTGTAAATTTTAGTTTTAGATTGTTAATTTTACCATGCACATTCAATTCTAAATTATTTGTTCATTGTTAATTTTCATTTCATTTATTTTAACTTTTGTAGATATACCTTAGTATTTAAAAAAAAACGGCCTTTGAAAAACACCAATAATGGTGATTCAAGTTTTTGTTATTATCATATTATATCATTATTTTAATAGAATTATTATTATATTATTAGCCTAGCCTCGGCTATTAAAAAATCCCCCCATGTTTTGTTTATTAAAATAGGCCAACCAACCAGGGCTAGCAAACTAGTCTTTTTGTATATTAAAGTCAGGGTTGGAAAAGAGCTGGTTTGGCTACCACTTAAAATTTCGACTAGGCCTAGTTTTCATTAATTATTCAACAAGAGGGGCAAATGAGCAATGGATCAAGGTAAATCAAGGCATCTGGTGCTATCCATGGTCTATAGGGGCCTAATCAATTTTGACCAGGCCGAACCCAAGAGGCTGAAAATGCTTGTCCCTCTAGGCCCTACCACTGGTGTGATGACGAAAACACTGCTGCCTGCCTCTCTCTGCTGTGTCTGGCCTAGCTTTCTCAACCTGCCTAGAGAACTATAACACTAGCGTTCAATATACGCAAACGCTAGGCTATTGTATTAAGTAATTTAGACACAAGTATAATTAAAATATTGCAAATTACTCTTGCCTACATACTGAAAAAACAACAAAACAATACAGTACTCAAAACGACACCCGTCAAAACAGCAATAACCTTTGACCTCCCAGCGTAGTTTGTTAAATTGAGGGCGCTAGTCAAAATAAAGCAGTTTTTTGGCAGCCGTGTGTTTCACATGAAACTTTAAACTCACAGTAAAATATTACCCAATAATGTATGGTAATAGATGGATTTAGTTTTATAGTTACTTTACATAATTTTGCATGTCGGTATAATACTACAGTAGTAAAAGTCTGAAACCCAGCCCACAACTTACGCTAGCTATAGGGGCCTCTCTGGGCCAGCTCGGGCAGAAACTTCGATGCCTGGCCTTGGGGCCTAGGCCTAGGCCTAGTAGGCTAGAGAGGTTGGAACGATTCAGCCTAGGCCTACTACTAGTAGACCAAAGAATTGAGGTAGTCAGAGGCAGGCCTAGCTTAGGTCAGCCTATCCTACTAGCTAGGCCTCAGCCTCTAGGTAGAAATGGAAGAGGCCAGAGGTAGTCGGTCTTCTTGTTGGGTAGGATAAACAAATATCAGCTAGCCTGCCTTTCTGGGAGGGAGGGAGTATTGTGGTTTTACCAAATTTTATTTAGAAATTGCATCGGTCTAGGCTTGGACCTATACACAGTAAACAAAATACGTACAAATCATTTATGTACACTTGATCAATGGTTTGTAATTCTTATCTGTGAAAGCCTGTTCCACAAAGTGCAAGTGGTCCTGAAACCGGTCCTGTTGTTACTTGCGGACAGATAGTTTTGGTCACGCCTTCGTTTTGGTCGCCGTTTTACTGCTCGCTTGGGCCTGCTTTGATAATTTGTAATTGTAATTGAACAACATATTTTCAGTAAAAACAGAAAACATGACATTTTTATCATTATAATCGTTATGAAAAATAATAGTTGACAAAGTCATTTTGAAAGACTTATTCAATCGTAATAACAAAACAGGCG
This sequence comes from Nesometra sesokonis, assembly GCA_025631205.1. Classification (NCBI taxonomy): domain Eukaryota; kingdom Metazoa; phylum Echinodermata; class Crinoidea; order Comatulida; family Antedonidae; genus Nesometra; species Nesometra sesokonis. Next base: position 5,987 of record JAOTQE010144690.1, on the reverse strand, counting down.
CAACCAAAACGAAGCGTTAACTGCTTGGCCATACGACTCACACCGATTGAATCATTGACTATTACTATCCATAATGAGAAAGGAATTATTCAATTTGTATGAGTCAAATGGGCAAGTTGGTTATAGGCAGGTGAATTATGAGTGAAAACAAAAGCATGGAGACTGCTTGCACTTGGTTGTGAAACAGGAGTCAGTCATTAAATTTGAGACATCTTGTATCCTCAGCAAATTGTTTGTTGTAAATTCATATATATAATATTTAAACTAACAATACATTGAAATTTAATTACTCAATGAAATTTGTACCAAACTACCAGAGTGTAAATTCAGTTTGTGTCTACAGTTGAACCTACCTGTGCAGACACCTCTCGTAAGCGGACACTCTCTCTTAATTAACGGACACTAATTCAAAGACTTCTTCCTATCTAATCAATGCGGAAACCTCCCGTAAGCAGACGCGGACACTTTTTGTCGTAAAATTTCAATTTTTTGTATGTTAATTTACCTCCCATAAGCGGAAATCTCGGAAAATGTTGTGAATTTTCCATACAGCCAATACAAGTTTCTGTACAAAATTGGCCTAATACTGTAATGGCTGAGAATCATATTTCCGAACCAATCTTAGAAATGATAAACATTCGGCCTATTTAATAAAATATACAATACGGTGTCTAGACATTTGAGAGGCGTGTTGAGAAGGCCGTGAAATGTGAGACATAAGGGCGTATACATAATGTTACAACTTTGGCCCTCTTTCGGCCGAAATTCTCGTAAGCGGACACCTTTCCTGGACCCAAGGATGTCCGCTTACGGGAGGTTCAACTGTATAAAGTAGCTATAATGTTAAACATGCAGTGAATATTGTACCATTCTTCCCCAGGTTGATTTCAGGTTGTTGACAAGCCGAAATTCTAAGAAATATTGTAAGTCAATCAAAACTTTACCATTTTGATGAATGCACACTGTAAATACATCGCAAAGTTTCTACGGAAGACACCCAGATTTTCACAAACATTAATTTGCTCTAAAGGTGTAAGGAATGGTGATGGGATGAAGCTTGAATCGCCAGAATTCAATGGAATATTCAATCCGGGGTTGCGGAAGTTACATGAAGTGTTCAAACAATACAACTATGAGATACGAATTGCAGGGGGTGCCGTCCGGGATCTACTTAAAAGGGTAAGATATAAAAATTTTGATGCACATGCATCTCCCTTGTTACGGACTTTTTCTACTTAAGAGAAGTTCTTATTTAGATGGAGCACTTGAGAAAAGTTTCATGGTTAGAAGGGTGCTTAAACGAGATGGCCGCTTATTTGAGATGGACATGTGGGTATGGTAGTTTTATTAAATTTATTCTCTAGATAAAACAAAAATAAAATAGCTATCCAGAGTCCATTTTAATGTGTCGATTATGGTTTTCTAGAAAATACCAAATGATATTGATTTTGCAACAACTGCAACACCATCGGAGATGAAGCAGATGTTTGAGGCAGAAAACATCCGAATGATCAACACAAAAGGAGAGAAGCATGGCACAATCACAGCTCGTATAGATGACCAGAATTTTGAAGTGACCACCTTACGTATCGACAAGGTCACAGATGGTCGTCATGCGGAAGTGGAATTCACCAAAGACTGGATGGTTGATGCAGAGCGACGTGACCTTACGATTAACTCAATGTTTCTAGGTAGAGCTATTTTATAATTAAAGGGGAACTCCGGGATTGAAATTTCTATCGATATATCTATAGAAGAATTACTTGTGACCCAACTGACAAAATTTCACATTTGACCAATAATTATGAAGGGAAACACTTCCCACAGCAGTGATTAAGCTGGAAGAAATATTTTTGGAGCAGTTTGGCTAATTTAGCTTTAAATTGATTAGCCAAATTCAAGTTTAATGAGGCAAAATCTGTGAAAAATAATGCTATTTAAAAAGTTTAAATTAAAATTCATTAGTTGTTTGGCTAAACTGAAATTTAAAATTTTAGCCAAATTCAACTTTGGCATAGAATTTGGCTATTTGGCTAGTGGCAGCTTAAACCCTACCACAGTAGGTCTTAAATCAAAAAGTGGGTCCATACTACTCATATTACACAATGCTGAAGAATAGGAAAATTGCAGATTTTGAAATGGTTGTGTTTGAAAGCCGTATCAAAGGTCACATTAAAATGTATCTGTTCTAACGTGAATTTGGGTGATCTTTGCTGTAATGCTAGTTATATTTGTAATTTTTATTTTGGTTTTCAAGCAAAACCCTTTAAAAATTTCCAGTTTTCCTGTTCTTTACACTGTGTATTTTGAGTAGTAGAACCACTTTTGATTTATGACTTATTTTTTATATGTAATTTTATTTTATGACGACCGGGGGTTCAGAGGACACCCACATTTGTGTTGGCCTTTCAGCCCATTGTTCCCTCTTGGCGCACCTCAGGTCAACTAGTTTCTGCTCAATTGTGCCGAATTTTTAATAAATATTTAAATAAATAAGTTATTCTTTATCATCGTCAAAGCAAACTCTAGTCAGAGCGTAGATTCTCTGACAGTATCTTGAAACTGTCCTCTGTCTTCTGCTGCCCTATTGGCCTGTTCTATAGACCCAAACACTTCTATGATGGTCTTCTCCCATTTACATCTTGGTCTTCCTCTCTTTCTCTTTCCTGGGATGTAAGTCTCCAGAACTCTCTTTTCCATACCATCTTGCTGCGTAATGTGACCAAAGTAAGATTCTTGTTGTATAATACTAAAATATTTCATCCCATTACCTTCGTTTGTACACAATAACCTTATTAGACTTACATACATTATTTAACATTAGCTTAATACTTAATTTTTCTTTAGGACTTGATGGCACCATCTATGACTACTTCAATGGGAGAGAGCATCTTGACAAATGTGATGTCAGATTTGTTGGTGACCCAGCTAAGAGAATACAGGAAGACTACCTCCGAATCTTAAGATATTTTAGGTGTAGTAAAAGATTATTGTGTTGCAGTTTTACTAAAATATTAAGAAAGCAAAGTAACCTTTCATTCATTCATCAAAACTAGTCAAATTACCCGTCCCGTACCCTTGACCTTCTTTGACCCCGTTACTGTAACCTGACCTTTGACCATGTGATCCATAATTCTGGTCCAAACCTACATGCTTCCACCATGTTTGGCCAAGATGGGACCGAGGACTAGCAAAAAACAATTGTTTGACCTTTGACCCCAGTGACCTTGACTTTACCAAAAAAATGAACCCCTTAAGGTCAATTCCGCAGTGAACCAGCATCCACCCACCAAGTATGATGGAGATTGGAACAAGGACCTGGGAGGAGTAGAGGAACAAACAGACAAACGTTGCTCAAATTATAGTATGATGTAAGTTAGAAATTTATAGAATATTTAAAAAGCACTTTAAATAAACTCCATCATCTGTGCGTGATAAGTTTTCTAAGAGAACAAGGTAATTTTGAAATGAATTTAAAATTAAATTAAAATCAATTAAAATTTTTATTAACAACAATCTTATATAAACTTCAATTTTTGAAAGGTTCTTTGGTCGCATATCACCCACCCCTGATGTACATTGCCCACAGACTTTGCAGGCTATCCGTGAGAATGCTGAAGGTCTTGCCAGCGTATCAGGAGAGAGGATTTGGACAGAGCTTCAAAAGATTCTAGTAGGGAATCATGCAGCCCACATCATCAGATGTATGTATGAGTTGGGCTTGGCAGAATTTATTGGTAAGTCTTTTTAATAGAGAGCTTTTGCAACCTTACTAAATATGGTAATGTAAATGGATACATAATCAATTCTTGTAATGTTTGAGTTGAATGTGGTTTATTATTTTTCAATTGTGCCATTTTTACTGGTTCAATATTATATGGTATTCACCCGCATACAGTTCAATATTAGCTGCTGATGTCACTTTACCAAGTGAGAGAATTGTTTTTATACTGTAAATGGCAAACACAACAAGAGTTCAGAGGCCTAACCACCTGTTAAAACTCGGTGTTTTGCACAATTGTTTACAATTGTTTGCACAATTGTTTACCTGTTCTTGATTATGAATAATTATTAAGTAATAAAGAAACCAGCAATATCTGCAAGAGGAGGACATGGATTTTCATTTTGAAGATGTAGGCTAGCTAGGCAGCATTGGCCTTTGTCTCTGGCGGCAGGTCTAGGCTAATTGTTGTGAATAAGCCAGGCCCATACAGAGGGTTTGTACACATCTCCCAAATTAAAAAATGTCCATTTTCATCATTCACTAGGCTGAATGGCCAACAGCCTTAATTTTTCACACTATAGTACGTAGGAAAACCCCCGAAAACCAGAAAACCATGCAAAACCAGATGACATTTTTTGGGCTTGTCAACTTTAAAACCTGAAAGATGTAGCTGTTGGCAAAAAGTTTGCACCCCTCCATATCAGATCCTATGGCCCTTTAAGCATTAGCTTTGTTTTTTTTTTGGACCATTTAAAAAAAAAAATTATAAAGTGTACAGTATACCATTTTCTTTTATCAAGGTTTGCCAATAAATGGTAATCTGGATTGCCTGAGAGAAGTCTGTGAACGATGTCATGGACTTGAACCAAAACCTATGACTGTCCTGTCTGCACTCCTGCAAAAAGAGGAAGATGTCCTCAAGATTGTTGAAAGATTAAAAGTATCTGCTGAAGAAAGAAAACTAGGGTTGTTTATTGTAAACAACAGAGGAAATAAAGTGACTGATTGTGCACTGAAACAATTTCAAGATATTATTGTTGCTGTGAGTATTAAATATTATTACCATACTTTTATTTATTGCATTTTCTGAGGGGTGGGTTGTACCATGCCAAACCACTCACTTTTTTCTCACAAACCTCCTATTTTGATGAATTTTGGCAGACTTGTGGGCATCATTGAGAAACTGTGCCACACCAAATTTCCCCTGTGTTCTGAGGTGGATTGTTATAAAACAGTCTTAACTGACGGTCTTAACTTATAAAATATAGCCGGCTTTACCACATAGACGGTCTTTGCAAAGTCACCCAAGTTAGACCATTGCTATAAAACAGTCTTTCCTAAGACCGTGTTGAGTATTGAATCTCGAACAAACACTCCATAGTAACAGCAATTGAGGGCGCTATTTTAGGTAACTTTTGTGCCATATCATTTTTTTATGAAAACGTTATACTAGTTTTAATTTCAAAATATGGTGTATATTTAAACAATTGTAGTTATAATAATTTATTAAATCAGGCAATTCAAGGTAAAATAATGCTGATGCCACATTGTAAGTTATTTAAGACCATTTATAGCTTCCTCCAAGCAAGCTTTAATATTTAAGACCGATAACTCCTGAGACCGCGGTATAGCAATGGTCTATATTAAAGACCGTGCGTGACGTCACGATTATAGACAGTCTTAAGCATAAGACAGTCTAAAGACCGCTTATAGCAATCCGCCCCTGACCATTTCCCACAAAAAAGCCGCAAAATCTTCAAACTGCTCTAGATCTGCGGGAAATGGTCACAATGCGTGGAATTTCTTTGTGGTACTGTTTCTCAAGGATGCCCACAAGTGTACCAAAATTCATCAAAATCGGAGGTGGGTCAGAAAAATATTGAGTGCTTTGACATGGAATGACCACAGGTGCATATTCAAACAGGTGCATATACAAATAAGGCATTAATGAAAACAGAGTGGAAATTGGAGGGGCCCTTAATGAAAAAATAGATATAGACCTGTTGCATATAAATATAATACAACAATGATACCAGCAGGCAGGATGGATAGACACACTAACCAACAGACAGTATTTTACTGTAATGCTATTTATATGTAATTTAGGCGTGATCTACAAATTATTCCAGACCACGAAAATGCGTCGTGACCAACACGCTATATCAGACGCGCTTCAACAATCGGCTGATCTAATTAGTGAACAATATGAATATTCATTAGCTACTCCAACTGTCGCCTGGGCGCTTGTGAAGCGCCGAGACGA
>JAOTQE010144679.1:0-11527 GCA_025631205.1 Nesometra sesokonis | reverse complement strand
TCTACAAAATAACGTTTTTAACACCAAAATATAACGTTATATAACGTTCTTATAACGTTATATTGTTAGCTGGGTAGTTTTAACCAGAAACTCAAAATTAGGCATAACGTATACGTATAATTGTTTTATATTCTACATCAAACAAGACAAAGGTATGCCTCCTTTCCCGCGGCTCTGTGTGGAAAGCGTGCGATAAAGGCGTACTACTAGTCCCGGGCCTATACATCCTCAAGCTTCACTCCACAATCTCTACAGAATTTTTTGGAAAATGGACATACCATATTTGATTGTTTTTAAGTTTCCACTGTCTACTGCGGTTAAATTTTTCCAGGCCATAGGCCCTATATCGTCGTCAATTAACTGATCGGAACGCCCAGGCTAGGGCGCCTAGCTTAGGAAGCGCTTGTTACTGTGAAAAACCTAACAATTGCCAGTTACATTACTTTGCGAAATAGTATTTTACTATATCGCAAAGTGACGTCATAAAAGTGATGTCACTTAGTACATATTTCGCAAAGTGACGTCAAAAAGCTGGAATAGCAGGAATATTGTTAATCACGTGGCACTCTTTCAACCAATCAGCGTAGTTTAAATGTTTGATGTAGAATATAATATTTTATATTTCAGCATGCTGTAGAGGCTTTATGGGTAAAAATAGCAGATTTGTTGGAGCCCCAGGCGCCATCAGAATGCAGACAGCATGTCCTTGGTTTCATGAAAGCTACTGTTATTGGCCAGGTATAAGTGCTTGCAAAATAACTTCCCCAGCTTATTAGGCTAACTAACAATTGCAAAATAGCAATCAGTTTGGACTACTAATATTGTACCCAAGTTATGGATAATAATATTGTTTTTTAGGTAAAGATAGGACATGATCCATAAAATCTCGGGACTGATACCTCCACGCTCTGGGTGTAACTAATTTCATAATTCCCTTTCCAATTGGCTCAAAAACCAAAAGATACTGGGTGTGAAAAACAGGATTTCTTGCCTCGAACAAGACCCATTCATAGAAGCCTATGCGAAGAGAGACTTATCTAAACTTCAGCTTGAAACGTTAGAGAAGATTTGGAAATATTATTTAAAGAAGACTTTGACTGTACATGTTGAATATTTTTGTGTATAAAGGTTTAGGGCCTATATGTTGTAAATGTGTTTGTTAAATTTGTATGATTATTGTTTAAAAGTGTTATTCATAAAGTTAATATATGTTAATAAAAACAAAATAAACGATTGAAGTAAGAAAAGGAAATAAATTGTGGAGCTCAAAAAGGTTTCCGAAAATAAAAATTAAGTATGTTTTTATACATTATTTGGGGACACTAATCATCAGAGGCTAAATGTCCAATGAGCCTATCACGCTTCATAAATTTAGATTTAAATTTTAGCCTTCTCTTCTACGTGATTCCACAATTTATAAAATGAACAATGAAGGTACTGTACAGTATAAGGTACAAGGGTTAATAAAGTAAAAATATATTACCTTGCGATTTTATAGGCCTAATTGTAGAGTCATATCTAAGACCAATATAATATAATACCTACCATCTATTAATTTCAAAATGACACCCCTAATTCCTTATAAAAACTTTTATTTTAATTTAGTATAAGAACTTGAACATGATGAGGGTGATTGCAAATCATACGGTCTTTGAGGATCTTCCAATGAGGTATAATAACATTGTCTTTAATTATAATTATTCTGTTGACAATTATAAGCTTAAATGGAAACTCTGAGATTAAAGTTGGATGGATATAGTGTAACTATATAACAATTAGTTATATAGTTACCTATTGGGACAATGAGAAAATGAAGGAAAAGGCTTTACAAAATTGACTCTAAGTCAAAAGAGCATCTACTACTCATAATACGCCATGTTAAAGAAAAATTACAGATTTTGGAATGCTTGAGTCCAAAATCCGTATCAAAAATTAATTTCCATTTATGCGAGATATTTTTATGTAGTGTGATTTTGGTTTTCAAGCAAACCCCTGTCAAAGTAATTTACCTTTTCTTTAACATTGCGTAATTTGAATCAAGGAAGTAGCTGTATTGGTGAGGTTTCGCAAATTTACGAATTACGAAAACGAAAACGGATACGTCACACTTCGATTTTTGAAATGTACTAAATGTGTTCAAAAATGTGTCAATTTTTTCACCTACGAATCTTTGATGATCATCCTAAAATATTCACCAACTGTGACAGATATTCAAGGTGTTCTATTCAAACGTTGCAAGAATTTATGACGTATCCGTTTTTGTATTTCGTAAATTTGCGAAACCTCGTTGTCAAATGTAAATACTCAAAACTTAAAGTTGTAGTGTCCCTCAAAAGGACTAAATTTTGTATTCCACTTTAGTATAGTATTGTACATCCTGCAAGCTTTAAATTTTGAGTATTTACATTTAACAATACAGTTATTTGTTTGATTCAGTATTTATTGGCGACTTTGGTAGAGCACCAGCATTTTACAGAACATTTTATAATTTATAACAAAATTTCTGAAAATGTTCATCTGGTTTGGAGATATGATAATAATAAGTTTAAATTTCTAACAAACTAATCAATTGAACTGACCTGACTGACAGTTTCAGACATCTTGCTTCACCGGCGTTCTTCTTCAGAGTGACGACTCTGCTGTTAAACAATCCGATCACCGTTAGTTGGTGGTTATCTAAGAACAGGGTCGTATATGTAACTCAGAAAGTGGGCCCATTCATCTCTGTTCTCTGGAGAGAAGACTGTGAACAGAGATGAAGGGGCCCACTTTTTGAGTCACGTATACGACCCTGTTGTTAGACGACCACTCTGAAGAAGGAGGCCAGTGAAGCAAGACGTCCGAAACTGTCAGTCAGGTCAGTTTAATTGATTTGTTTTTTTAGAAATATAAACTTATTATTATAATAGCATTTTATTTATAGACTGCAGGTTTTCAAAGCATTGTCCGATCATGGCAAAGATCTTCTGTATTTTGAGGAAGATACCGGTCCCTTTCTACTTGTATGGATGCCAGATGTCATTAGCTATGGCAGGTAATACAACACTTACATACTTGCTTTAAACCTAAACATCTTGTAGAGTTCATTGGAGTCAGATTGTAGGTGAGATCAAATTGAGATAATCACTAAAATGTGAAGTCTAAAGTGACTCATAGAAAATATGAGGTCTAACTACAAAATAAGTCACATCGTAGGTGAGATCAAATTGAGGTAATCACCAAAATTTGAGGTCTAAAGTGACTCGTAGCAAATATGAGGTCTCACTACAAAATGAGTCTCATCATAGGTGAGATCAAATGAAGTAATCACTAAAATGTGAAGTCTAAAGTGACTCGTAGCAAATATGATATCTCGCCACAAAATGGGTTGCATCATAGGTGAGATGAAATGAAGTAATCACTAAAATGTGAAGTCTAAAGCGACTCATAGAAAATATAAGGTCTTACCACAAAATGAGTCTCATCATAGGTGAGATCAAATGCAATAATCACTACAATTTGAGGTCTAAAATTGCTTGATGCAAATATGAGGTCTCAACACAAAATGAGTCACATTTTAGGTGAGATCAATTTGAGATAATCACTAAAAGATGAGTTCTAAAGTGACTCATAGAAAATATTAGGTTTCATCACAAAATGGGTTGCATCATAGGTGAGATCAAATTGAGATAATAATTAACATATGAGGTCTAAAATGACTCGAAGCAAATATGAGGTCTTACCACAAAGTAAGTCACGTCGTGGGTGAGATCAATTTGAGATAATCACCAAAATATGAGTTCAAAGTGACTCATAGAAAATATGAGGTCTCACCACAAAATGAGTTGCATCATAAGTGAGATCAAATTGAGAAAATAGGTCTGAATTCAAATTTTTGAGAAATTAAGTTTTAATCAATTACGAGTACTATGGTAGTTACATTTTATTATAATAATTAGTTCAGTTTTTATGCAAATTTGTTGCGATTTATTGTAATTTATTTTATTTTTAATTTTTTTTTTTTTACATTTTTTAAAATTTTTTATTTAGATTGCTTTATGATCAATTTTCTCAAAACTATGTTTCCATACATGAAAACTAAAAAATGCTCATCCTTACAATCTACTCATAAAAGTGTAGATTAGATCTTACATTATGCGGATAGAAAATACCAAGAACTAAATTTTGCATTTTCCTACCATGAAACTTTGTGACGAGACCTCACATATGCTGTACTTTTGCTTAACCTGTTTTGTATAGTTAATATGTGTGAGAATTTATGAATAATGAGTCTAGTACGAAGAATGAACTTTGAGCAATTTTTTCATTTAGAAGATTTTTTTATGGTATTTTCTTCAACCAGAGAAAATAATCATGGAATCCATATCCTTTGGATTTGTCTTGTGGACTTCCTGCATGTATTTACATTTCAGAAATCCCACTCCAAAAAAAAACTGTCCTAAAAGAATGAATTATTGATAACATTTTCAAAATTCAATGGCAAAATTTAAGGCAAGTAACAGTTTCTTTTGCTTTTCAACTTGGCTTCAAATGGAAAGTGCACTCCATTCATCACTGCCCCCCCCCCCATTCTTTTAAGAATCCTAGATCCACCTTTGATTAAAGCAGTTGTAGTCTAAATACACTGTAACTGCTAATATAAGTTTTTTTTTTGTAGGACGCCTGAGTTTTTGCCTGTGCTTGTCAATGTAATTAAATATAACAGCTGCTACTTGGATGATGACATTGTAGAAGGACTAGTGAAGTAAGTAAAACATTATAAAGATGGAGTGAAATGATATGTCGATAATTTAGACAGGCATCATGGTACTATGCTCATTATAACCATTCGCTAATTAGCCAATGGCTACTGGAATTCTCAGGGGCGGATTTGGGGGGGGGGGGAGTCATCCGGCATGCGCCCCTCTAATATTGTCAAAAATACATGTGCGCCTCTCTTATATTACGTGCACATGCGTACACCGCCTCTAAAATGTTCGACAGAAATATATACAGACAACTAAAGCATCAAATAGTTGAAGAAGATGCAAAGTATGTTTTTTTTCTTACTAATGGAAATCCGGAACACGCTTACCAGGCTGGAAATTTTTCAAGAATTGATAATTGACTAAAAAATCAGCAAGCTTTAATAGCCATTTTGGCTAAAAAAAAAAATTCTCTTAGCATTTACAGCCAACCCCTACCCTAAAATTTAGCAGTGGAGGACCAAAAACTGATTTTTTTAGAAGGGGTTGTGATACTTTATGGTGCATCCGGACGACCACCCCTGAACAATTACCCCCTGGACATTTACCCCCCTAGGACGACTACCCTCTCGGACAACTGCCCCCCAGGACAACTACCCCCTTAGAACAACTACCCTCTAGGACGACTAACCCCCGGACAACTGCCCCCTGGACAATTACCCCCTAGGACGAATACACCCACTCCATCAGCGGGTTAGGGCTAGGGTTAGAGTTAGGGTTAGGGTATTGAACTAGTGGGGTAATCGTCTAAGGGGTAGTTGTTGTAGGGGGTAGTTGTCCAGGGGGTAGTTGTCCTAGGAGGGTGGCTGTCCAGGGGTAAGTTGTCCAGGGTGGTTGTCCTAGGGGGTAGTTGTCCTAGGGGGTAGTTGTCCTAGGGGGGTAGTTGTCCAGGGGTAGTTGTCTGGGGGGTACTTGTCCGGGTGTGATTTTCTGGGGGTAGTTGTCCTAGTTTCACTTTGTGGCAGTATAGGTGAATTTCCGGGGTGATATTGGAGCAGAAGGTACTAAGCATTTGACCTGTATAGGAGACTATTCGATGTTGAGAGAGGGCGCAATATAAGTACTGATCTTTCTAGGACCATAGGTTTAGGCACTTGGGGATCGCCTACTCTACTACTCTAAGCCCTTCAGTAATTTAGTTACAACAGTAATTTGTTCAGTACCTGAAAATATAAAAATTCAGGAGGTGTGGCCTTGTACACCAAAATGCAGCTACAAAAGAAAACACAATACTGCATTACGGTTACGGCAGTAACTTCAGTAGACTTAATAGCAATAGATTACTGCAGTAACTGCAATAGAATAATTTTAGAACGGCCCTTTACAGGCGTACTTGTTTCGTATGCACATTCCCTCAATCTGAAGTAGACTTCAATCAAGTATTTGTCGTATTAGATGCTGTTGTCTGTTATCATAATTGTAATTCTTGATTTTTTGACAGGCATACTGGTTTTGTGTGGACACTCCCTCAACCTGAAGTAGACATCGTCCAAGCACTTGCCATACTAGATGCATTTGTCTATTGTAATTATAATGCAATGTAATGTAGTTATAATGCTTGATTTATTTACAGGCATACTTGTTTCGTGTGTACACTTCCTCAATCTGAAGTAGACATCGACCAAGCTCTTGCTGTACTAGATGCCGTTGTCTGCTATCGTAACCTGCCAACCGAGTCTCTTCATCGCTTCATTACTACACTCTGCCGAATGCTTAGTGTCAAGGAATTCTGTGAGGCTAGCCGGGAGGTATCATAACAATTTTCCATGTTGAAATAAAATTTGCAGTCATTGAAGGAGAACTCCAGGACTAAAATTTCTATGGATAAATCTATAGAACAATTAGTTTTGACCCAACAGATAAAATTCCACATTTCAACAGTAAGGTAATGTTGTGAAACACATTGCAAAGTCAGTCCCGAATCAAAAGACATGATCTATTACTCAATGTACACAGTGTTGAAGAATAGGAAAATTACAGATTTTGAAAGGGTTGTGTTTGAACACTGAAGACATATTACAAATATAACTCACATAAATCATTATTTTCCAAATGTTTTGAAAATTTATCAGTGAGGTCTCAAATAATTGTTCTATAGGAATATCCAGAGCAATTTATTTCCGAAGACTAATCAAAACTAATCAAAAGTTCATGCTCAATCCAGACTATCAAATTTATTTGACAAAAACTTAATATCCATATATGGTAATGATATTTCTATGTATGGTCATGTTGTGACATCATTATGACCATATATAGGCATGTGGAAGTTTTTTGTCAAAGACAATTTGATAGTCTGGACTGAGCTGTAAAGATCTATTGTTTAATACTTGAAATTGCCAAAAATTCACCAACATTAATTGTGTTAACTTTTTCATATGCAACATCTAAGGATGGTAAAAGAAATTCATGTATTTAAAAGTGGTTTGATAATCTTTTCACATTATAACAAAATTTTATACTACCTTTTGATAGTTTCTTTTCACTAATTTTTAGCATATAATGTTGCAAAATTGGGGATAAATATTTGTTATTTCCATAATTTCTAGTGCCATGGTTATAATATAAGCAAGTTATTTCCATTTTTCAAGTGATTAACACATATTCAGTTTTTACAGTTTTGTTTTTGTTTTTTTTTTAATAATGCTGTTTTTTCACAACTGCAATGTATTTTTAAAACTTGTTCCTCTTTGTTTAAAATTGCATACTTTAGTATTTCTGTGAAATCCAGACTTGACTTTTGTATAACTTCCATCAATTTCCTAATTTGCTTTTCAGTTGATGAGGATGATGCTAGGCACTCACCTGGGACATGGAGGCATCTACAAGATGTGTTGTATTTTGGAGGATAGGTAAAGTTCATTGTTGGTTGTATACTTTTGTTATGGCCTTATTTTTATTCAAATTAGTACTTTTTACCCAATGGCAAATTGATGAATAATTCTTATGTGTGAAAAGGCCCTTAATCTCAATCCAGACTATCAAATTTTATTTGACAAAAAACCCCATAAGGTTCCAATATGTGGCTGAGCCAAGCCAAATGAGATATAAGTCGCAAAGCTAGAATAGAAACAATTGGCTAGAATAGAAACAATTGGCTAGAATAGAAACAATTGGCTAGAATAGAAACAATTGGCTAGAATTGAAACAATTGGCTAGAATAGAAACAATTGGCTAGAATAGAAACAATTGGCTAGAATAGAAACAATTGGCTAGAATAGAAACAATTGACATGATATTTCCTATGGCGTTTAAAATGAGTTGGTTGAAATGACCATGTCTATAGCGTAATTACATGAAATTGTGTTAACATAAATATTGTTTTCGTTTATTTTTATCTTTATCAATGATTTCCTGCCTCATTAATAGTTCATGAAATTACAGTGATGTTATTGTCTTCACACCCTAATGCTTTCTGTGTCCCTTGTTGTAAATTTACAGGCAGAATCTACATGAGCCAAAGCTGTTGAAGGGAGCGGTGTTCTTTATTGGCATGGCGCTATGGGGATCAAGACGAGTACCTTGCATAGTCCAACGTCAGTGCTACCATCATTTAAACAGGTAAAAACATGCTCATACAAAGTTTTATCTTTTTTTTTCTTTTGTTTTTGTTTTCAACCACTTTTATTCAAAAATAATAAAAGGTGGCAATGGTACATTGTAACAATAAAATACAGAGAAAAATTACATTATGAATACAATTTCCGAGGTCAATTGCAACTTTCTCTTTAAAGAAACTTTTTAAAAGAAGGCAATGCAAGGCACATGTTTTATAATAATATAATAAATATTAAAAATAACGATGCATTTAATACGAATACTGTATAAACCATGGTCCCTGAGTTGTATTATGGCTTTTGAATATTTGCCTCGAAAACAATGTGTTATCAGTTGATTAGACCAAATTGTGTATGTTCGGCTTAATGTATAGCCGTTCTAGACAGATCTTGCATAATGCAACTTAGTGGGGAAAGACTTATTCAGTATTCAATATTCTTTTATTCACAGTCAAAACAGTAAAATACATGCTTTGAGATTTCAGGCGTTTGTTCGCAGTTAACATTCACAAAGCAAAACATCATAAAATGTTAAAATATTTTTAAAAAAAGGGTGAGGTTAAAATGTAGTAAAATTAAAATAATGGATAAAATATATTGTACTGTACTATTTTTCAACGTTTCCATGTTGCATTGAAATGCCTCATTGCAGTAGGTAAAAACCAAACCCTTTGAAAAAAATAACTGTTAAAATGGTAGATAATGGTAGTGACAAAGTGGATAAAGGTAGTTAACATGGTTAACCTTTAAAAACTACATATCAAGGAATACTACCAAGGATATGGTCAGCAATGCTCTACAAGTACACATAAAAAAGCAATTATTCAGAATAAACCTTTAGGGTATTAATAACCTCAACAATCAGGATAATTATATAATATTTTACTAGGTAGTTCTTAGTGTTTCTTGGTAGATCTCCCTAGTAATTTAACTTGGTAGATCAACCTAGTCAGAGGGTGTTATTTTTTTCAAAGTGTAAGCAAATAAACATCAGGAAATATAAAAAAATGCAAAGGAAACTTTTTTTTCCATAACTTCAGTTAGATGCCTGATTTTGATAATGGTTGTTTTTTTTCATGATATGCCCCTATTTCTATTAATTGCTTGTTGAAAAGTATTTTAAACTATTTGGTTTATTTCATTCCTCACTAATTGGAACATTATTTTAAAATTGACAAAAAAAATCTAAGGGAAGAGAGAAAAGAAACACTGAAAAAAACGTCTTGATATGATAGCACCGTATTAATTTCAGACTCAGTTTAAATAGGGAGATGAACTCTTAATCTCATCCCCAATCTACGGTAAACCATGGGCGGATTTGGGGACCCAAACGGCGAGTTCCCCCTGTTATCGTTAAAACGTTGTTGCGCCCCTCCCCCATTATGTTAGGTGCGCCGGATTCAAAATTCACCATAAAAGCTCAAAATATAGGCCAAAATAAGGTGCCAGGGCACTAAAATGGGGAAATGACTTTATTTTTCTTCTCTTGCTCGTCAAAATAAATCTGGCAACCACGCCACCCGGATCTGGAACAGTGCACCCCCCTTTCGGTAGATCCTGGATCCGCACCTTGTAAACTATCTTAATCATTAGTCCTTGCGGATGTTTAAAACTCGATCTGTCTTACAAATGTAATCCTTCCTGTCTTCAGTATTCTTACTGCCATCCACCAGACTTCATAAAAAAGTAATAAAGCATGGCCCTATAATAATCCTACTGTCACCAAGCTCACTAATGAAATTTTTAATATACAGTATTTACTTTTGTATTCACAATTTTCTTGCTAGTAATTCGCTTCCCAATTGGCTTAGAATCCAAAAGGTACTGTTGTGCTCATTAATGCGTTGCGGCAGACAAACCACAATGGAAAGTATATACAACGCATTGCTGATTAACAATTTCAGGTTTTCTTTCTTTTGATTTAAGGATTTCACCTATCTTTCTACTATCAAAAACTGGTATAATGTCATTTATATTTAACTTACAACTAAGCTGTTTTAGTAAACTAAATTATTCTACTGAATTAGTTAATTAGTTAATAATTAAGGATTTTAAACAATCCATGGCTGATAAACCTATCGGTAATATCACTGCCGCGAATGATGAAAGTGTTGAACAGCCAATTAGAATTGTTCTGCCTTTTAAGGACTAAGCATGTTCCAACACTGTTACTAAACATAATTTAGGCTATTGCAAAGGAACTCCGTGTACGCTAGCGGATCAGCACTGTTAGGAGCCTAAATCCTTAGTTTTCAGCCAATTTGACAGGTTTAATGCATTCCAATTTAAATAAAGCTAAGCGTAGCTAGTGAGAAGAAAGATCTATGAATGTATTCCAATGAGTTACTAATGGAGAAGTGCAAATAAATAAAGTTTTAAGTTGTCTTTCGAAGCTCCGTTAACAAAGTGAAGTACTGTATAGGAAAAAGTACCCTCTATTTATAAACATGCTTACAAAACCAGATGTAAACAAGGCCGCTAATTCGGTGTATTGTCACACTGCTTATTACCTGAAATTGAGAACTCTCAGTGTTTATCGGTCGTCAAATTGAACTCCCTGTAGTCAAGTGTTGAATGGCACAACCAATACTCCTAAATTAAATTTAATTTAAGTTCGTTATTGTATTTCAATAATTATAGAATGTCCTTTGGGAATTGAATCGATACATTTGTTTGTTGTTAATAAGAAATAAATACATGTTTAATTGACATTTAATTATCTTTCAACACAAGCACGATTTGATTTATAAATTAACCATGAGATGTTTGTGTCTTTATGTTTTCTGTCTCCTGTTATTACTCACTCTGTCTCTACTTCCACAATCCACAAAGAAAAATGTTTGTAAGTGTGTTCGTGTCTTTTATTTCGTTTGCAATACTCGGAAATGTTAAAGTATACGGTATGTAAATACGCTTATTTACAGAAAATACAGTTTTTAAATACTGCAGGTGGTTGCACTATGTAATATTCTTAACTAACTCCATCTGAATATACAATTAAAATGGCATACATTTGTTGTTGATTCAAACAAATCACCTATGTTATGTATGCCTACCCGGCACTGTTAAGCCAGGAGGAGATCGAGATGGGTGTCATCCGAATCTGAAATTTGTCACACCAATTTTTTATGCTATATTTTAATGATGGTGATTCCCGCTATATATGTTATACGGGCAGTTAGTGGGGTATTTTTGAGAAAATCGGACTTATATACGTTATTTTCA
>JAOTQE010144668.1:0-11527 GCA_025631205.1 Nesometra sesokonis | reverse complement strand
GGCCTATCTAATCTGACAAACCCTGACCCCGAGAGGTCAAATTGCTGTACAGATTAGGATTAGCTGCTTCGCAGCAATTAATCATATTTATTAGAATAGTGATTTACAAATAAAATATTTCTTCTATCAAACCTACGGTCAAGTAAATTTATTACCCAACGGATGAGGATGTTAAACCATTTCAGAACTTGAAATTCAAACCGTTTACACTGCCCCTCTGGGTTCGTCCCGGGAGCATCCCGAAAAGGATCAAAGCTGAATGCATTCTACTTCAAGGCATCGGCTGAAGTAGATTTCATTAGTGACATTTTTTTTTAAATAATTTTTTAAAGTTAGATAAGAATTTAATCTGAACATACAATATTCACCAATTTAGATGAGTTTTTATCAACAGAATTACTTACCTTGCTAAAGATCTAAGTGTAGCATCAGTTACATTTGTGTAGGATATGTTGAGGTAGAGGAGGATGCGGCATCCTTCTGTTATCTCTCGCATAATGCTATCATTCACTCCTTGACATTCTGATAGGTTTAAATCTTGTAGATTCTTACACTGAGCTATCAAAGTGAAAGTTAAGAAGTTCAAATAGCATGCAGTGGAACCTCAATTTTACATACCTCAATTTTATGAACACTCAATTTTACATACTTCTAAGTATTAAGGCCCACTAAACAATTTCAAGTAAGAAACTATAATGCATACTCATGATGATGATGACATAATTTAAGTCGAAATATTGAATCCTGTCATGATGGTGTGTATCTCATTGCTTGGAGTATGCATTATACTTTCTTACTCTAAGTATTAAGCTTAAATATACATTTTAGCTGGACATGGTGTTAAAAATGTGTTCAAATTAACCAATATTTATATATTTCTTCTTAAAATCCTCTAGGCCTAAACAAAGGGTAGTAGTATTAATAAATGGGGAAATAAGTAATGAACAAACTTATAAAAAGGACCATCATTCAATTTTACAAACCCCGGATTTACATACCCCTTCTGATCCCTTACAATATGTAAAATCAAGGTTTTACTGTATTGTAGAAAATAATTGAGGTCTGTCACAGCAAAATCACCAAGTTGTAGGAGAAATAAAAATTGAGTTATTGTTAAAATCATATTAAACTCTTTGCATGCTTTAATATGAGTGGTTAATTATCAAATTCAGACATCTATAACTGAAGTTATTGGACAAAATATACAGAAATTTCCCTTGTATTTGTTTATTTCCTGTTGTTTATTTGCTTATTTCTCAATAACGTCCTGTGTGACAACATGGTGGATTTGCCAAGAGTAGCCTCAATTGTATATAGTACAACACCCACCTATTCAACCCAAAAACCGAGATATTTTTAGGATGTGACAGACATAATATGATTAAATTTGGTTGTTGTGTAATAACTCATTCCAAAATTTTGTTAAGCTACAGTGTACAAAGAAATTCTTTTGCAATGATGATTATTCTATTTTCTTACATTATATGCATATCTGCATGTACATTTAATTTGTGATGACTCAACAAGTCTGCAACCTTCACCTAAATGTTAATCTATGTTCATTAAAATGATCAATTGCTTCTTATTAATATAATAAAATTCTAGAATATGTACTGCGAGTTTTTAAGCGCATATGGTATCCTTGAAAAAATGTTTAACATTAATGATAATTGAAAGTAAACAATTCTTTGTGTATTATGCATTTTTATATTTGATTACATTTGAACATATTACAATTACCTGATAAGTTGTGAATTGGTAACGCGACATTGGGTCAAAAGGTACAAACGCATGATAAAGTTACTAATGCACAATAACAAAATACTATTCAATTGGAAGGGTGAAATAAATGTATCATGAAAGTGTGTGTGGGCTGGATGGAACAAAGAGACTGGCATGCAGTAGGCACCTGTCATTAAGGTCGCGAGGCACAAAACAAGCAAACCTGACATATGACAGCTAGGTGTGCATGTATAAGGTAAATCCTTTTTCCGAGCCGAAGGCTCATAGAGCTGGAGCTTATTTCCAGTTCAGTAATATGGAGCGAATGAGAATATAATACTCCTCCTGGATGGGACACTAGTCCATCCCAAGTTACTTCCCAGCGATTTGCCATTACTCATTGTGCAGCTGGGTAGACTGAAGCAACATGAGTAAAGTGCGTTGCCCAAGCGCACAAGCAACTGGTCTTGAACTGCCAACCTCTCGATTGGGATTCTGAAAAACCACAACCGCTGCACCAACCGCTCCCACAGGTGCACGTCTATTTCTATCTAGTCTAGGATTCTGTCTTGTTGAAGAGAACAACCCATTCTTCACCTTATAAAATATTCGGTACCATCGTATTAAAAAAATACTGATTATTTGTTTAATATTATATAAATTATTTTTTAAGATTTGAACTTACCAATGGCAATAAAACTGGATTTCTGTAGCCGATTACATCCTCTTAGATTTAAATGAAGCAAATATGGACGACACTTCTGTAATAATAATCCAACGGATCGATCTGTCACCCTAAAATGAAATAATCAGTCAGAAAATGTAATGTTATTCTTTCATTCACTCATTTTATTAAATTTAGTATCCCTACAGAGCCTTTATTTTATTAATAGAAAAAAAAACAATGTTACACTATAATGTAATCAGGCCTAATTTTCTTGTTTAAGTGGTTAATTACCCTCGCCCCACTGTAGTGGGGAGAGGTTATTGCAATGAGCTATGTCTGTCTGTCTGTGTGTGTGTCCGTGTGTCTGTCTGCATCCATATCTCAAAAACTATTGGGCCAATTTACTTCAAATTTTCAGGCAATGTCAGTACCAACCGTATCTAGGTCCTCCCGAAGTTTGGTGTTGGTCCGCCTTACCACATGAATTCTGGATTCTAGTCTATGATTTTGTGTCTACTGCCCTCTCTTAAGTGACAAAAAATACAGTAGGCTAGATACTAAACAGGCCTCATAGTTCCTGATATACTCTGGTCCTATCTGTTAGCTATTGCCATTGAAATTTCAAACATAACATTTCTTGACCCTGAATAGAGTATGTACAGTAGTATGTTTATTCTGTGTGTCTACTTCCCTTTCACAGTGAAAGTAGGAAAAGAGTGAAAACTATGGCTTTAGGCTGTTCACAAATGAACACACAAACTAACGAACACAAGAATATTACATATATTATATTACAATGTAATACTTGAATATGCTGCTCCGGTGTGGCACTTTGATATAAACCATGCACAATCCAATCGTATTGAATATGTCTAGAAAAGAGCATATAGGTGTATCATAGGCTATGAAAACTATGTCTCCTATGATGCGGCTCTGACTGAGCTTGGCTTAGGAAACTTGTCAGACCACCGAGACCAATGAAATTGTAAAAATTGATAATTATAAAAGTTTGTAATAATATAGATATCAAATCTTGTATTATAATCTTTGTACTAATCACTCAGTTCACAATTCAGTTATTAACTGCCATGAACTGTTTTTTGTATATACTTTTGTATTAAATAAAGAAGATACCGAAATATGAAAGAAATTGTGGCACAGCCAAGCCAATTATAAGGTGGGATAACTAGAAAAAATTGAAAACTGATTTTATATAATTATTATTATCTCTAACATGCAAAAAAAAATCAGCTCCATATGATTTTCCTTTGCAAAGTTCTAAACAAGAAAATTTCAAACATTTAGAGTTTATAGTTTTGAGAAAACTACATTAAAAACTGCTTATCAGTTTACTGTAATTAAACAGTGTAATTTATTTTTTTTAATTTTTTTAAACATTTGTTGATCATATATATGAAATTGTTAATTTAGTATGAACATTGAAGATTTAATTATGTTTATGAGATTTACAACATTTAAAAATAAAAAGGATCCATTGTGTGTTTATGCATATTGTAGAAAACCAGCTTTGCGATTTATTTGATTTAATTTATTATTACCAGTTTATTTATATTGATCGTTTTAGATGTATATTTGTAATCCTGACCATAATGTATAAATTGCCCCATGTGGGATAAATAAAGACATTGAAATTGAAATTATCCTTTATTGGCTTGGATCTGCCAAACTTGGTGTGTTACCAATCTCTGAAAATGTATGTACCCTTTGAAAAAAAATAACACCTTCAAACAAGGTGGGCATGTTAAAATACTAGGAAGATCTACCTAGAACCACAGAGAACTACATAGTAACAAGGTAGTGTATTTGTTGATGTTATTGATATCTTAAGTTAAATAAGTAAATGATTGTCATGGTGTCAGTTCAAATTAGTCTGAAGGTCTGTTAATGGCTGTATTTTCCTAATTGTAGTGCACTGTTGACCATATCCTCAGTAGGCTGCCTTGGGAGGAGAGCAGACCTTGTGTTAATTGAGAGATTTATGGGTCTTGGTTATAATGGGATAATATGGATAGTTTAGATTGGTGTTTGGTAGTTATCACAGGGTTAACCCTGTTAACTACCTATGTCTACCTTGTCAGTACCATGTTAACAGAGTTATTTTTTTCAAAAGGTATAGCCAAGTCAAAGAATATGAAAGCTAAAAAAGGCTCATTAATCTAGCTTCTTGTATATCTATATATTTGTCTAATGTAGTTTTGTTTTATATGCAATTTTCAAAACTCTTTGTAAAATGCACGGAAGTCATTAAACTGAGTTTTTATTATATCTATATATCTAACAGAATTGTTTTATTGATTATAATAAAAAGCAAGGCTATACTCATCAATCTTTAAAAAATAAAATATAAATTACAAGATATTTCATAAAAAATAATAATTATTAGAATTATTAGTTGGATCATCAATATAAGTAAAAGGCTGATGCTATAGATATAAGTCATAGAAATAGTATTTTGAAAATGATTCTACAATTTAGGAGTGAAATTCTCAGAATTTCACATTAATAATCCAGCGGCAGAATATGGTCTGATATATTATACGTACAATTGACTATAACCATCCTTAAAAATAAAAATACTACAGTAATTATGTTTTATTGTTACATGAAAGTGAGACAAAAATCTGTCTTAGTTTTCCTGATGAAAACTAATAATATATATTGCTTTAATAGAATGGTTTAATTAGCTCCGTCAACAAAGTTGGTGAGGTTATGTTTTCATTCGTGTTGGTGGGTGTGTTTGTGTGTGTTTGTCTGTTCGCTGCATAACTTAAAAAGTTTGGAAATGACCAAGGGAACAATTAATTACATTTTGGTAAAAATCTATGAACGTATGCGGCTGTGAGGGCATCCTGAAAACATACGCTGTCCAGTCTACAATTTGTAGTGGGACTTCATGCTACGATGATTTTTCATACAAGCAAATACTTAGGCAGATTGCGATCAACTGTACTGTTACTTTCTACACACTGTTTTTAGAATCGTTATCCTTACTGAAAAAAACAAATCAACGATGCACTGTAGCTTTGTAGTAAACACGCACAAATCAGCAACAAAGGACTGTGTGTACCAAAATTTTAAATGGTTAAAGCTGAATTCGTGAGAATTTCGGGCGCTTGGCGGAGGTTTGCGCTGTCCGAGTGCTTCTATGCTCACTCAAACCATTCGCCAATTCACCAATGGCTACTGGAATTCTCATTTGGCTAACTCTTCTGCCAACTTGGCTAATTTAATTTTTTTTTAACGTCCATTTTCAGCCATTTTTATTGGTTTTTAACATTTTTTTTAAAATTTGGCAAATAAGTTATAATTTGGCTAAAAAATATCGGCAAACTTTAGTCAGTTTGGCTAAGCAAAAATTGACCTTAGAGTGAGCATAGTGATTTGAAATTTATAAAATGTTTATTTTATGTAGCATCCAACAGTGGCTTCATCATGAGGAATTTGAGGGAGAGATATGTGGAAGAGAAAGGACAGGGATAAGACGGTCTGGGTGGATAGACAACATCAGATGCTGGGCAAATGGTATGGTGAATGTGAGGAGATTGGCTTTCTAGAGAAATGGCTACAGCTCTCTTTGGGGCTAAGGCATGTTTATTTTGTGTCACATCCAACCTTCATCATGAGAATTTGAGAAAGAGATATGTGAAAGAGAAAGGACAGGGAGAAGATGGTCTGAGTGGATAGACAACATCAGATGCTGGACAAATGGTATGGTGAATGTGAGGAGATTGGCTTTCCAGAGAAATGTCTACAGCTGTCTTTAGGTCTAAGGCATGTTTATTTTGTGTCACATCCAACCTTCATCATGATAATCTGAGGGAGAGATATGTGAAAGAGGAAGGACAGGGAGGAGACAGTGACTGAGTGGATAGACAACATCAGATGTTGGACAAATGGTATGGTGAATGTGAGGAGATTGGCTTTCTAGAGAAATGTCTACAGCTGTCTTTAGGGCTAAGGCATGTTTATTTTGTGTCACATCCAACCTTCATCATGAGAATTTGAGGGAGAGATGTGGAAGAAGAAGGACAGGGAGGAGACAGTCTAAGTGGATAGACAACATCAGATGTTGGACAAATGGTATGGTGAAGGAGATTGGCTTTCCAGAGAAATGTCTACAGATCTCTTTAGGGCTAAGGCATGTTTATTTTGTGTCACATCCAACCTTCATCATGAGAATTTGAGGGAGATGTTGGACAAACGGTATGGTGAAGGAGATTGGCTTTCCAGAGAAATGTCTACAGCTCTCTTTAGGGCTAAGGCATGTTTATTTTGTGTCACATCCAACCTTCATCATGAGAATTTGAGGGAGAGATATGTGGAAGAGGAAGGACAGGGAGGAGACAGTGACTGAGTGGATAGACAACATCAGATGTTAGACAAATGGTATGGTGAAGGAGATTGGCTTTCCAGAGAAATGCCTACATCTAGGGTGCAGCCAGATTTGAACCCAGGACCTTGGGATTAGAAGGCAAGCTAAAACCATCAAGCTACTGTGCCACTCGAAAATAATAATAATAATCAATTACAAAATAATATTAAACAAATTTTAGCCTACCTCGTCTTTACTGCAGACATATCAACCTTTAGCAAAAAAAAATAATAAACAGTGTCCAGCTTTAAAACACAACAAGTTGCAATAGAAAGAGCTGTTTTCCTGTCGATAGTTAAGTTGCAGCGAGTTGCGTTAAATTGGAAAATGAGATTTCTCAACTTAAACTTTTTTTTTTTTTTCAATTCAATGCAACTCAACTACTGACAGGAAAACAGGCTTAAGAAAGCATCAAACTTACACATCAAACATAGAAGTGATTAACTCCAGCAAATTCACTTGTTTGTCTTTGATTCAACCACATGCATCTTTTCTGGATTATTCATCAATATTATTGCATTTTTAAACATAAAATTCAAAACTCAATTAGTCGTTCTTCTGTTATTTGTGTACTGTGTTATCAATGATATTTTTTTTCTACATGATTACAGAATTGTCTTTAGCTAAAATTGTCATCACAATGTTTTATAGCATACTGTAAACTCCCTATCTTCATACATACTTAAATTTTGGTAATTATCATTTTAATTACTGAGAAATTATGTATTTATAGAAAAGTTTTAGAAGGGAGCAAATTATTTGTTTACTGTTTGGCCAAAATTAGATTCTAGCTAGAAATCAGGCAATCAATCTTGTAAATACCCACCACTGTAGGATGGTATTTTTACCTCGGCTAACAAAGTTGGGTAGAGGTTATGTTTTTGCTCCTGTTTGTTTGTTTGTGAACAACTTCATAATAATTATGGAGCAATAAAACTTGCAGAAATTAATTGTTATGTTAAGATATGGAAGTGATTCAATTTTGAAAAACTATAATTATCAAGTTTTTGTTTCATACAAGGTAAACAATTCACTAATATTTGCAAAAACATTTTGAATTGAGGCACAATTTCTAGGCCGCCAATAAAATGCTGCCCAGCACAAACTGTTTGGCCTAGGGTTGCAAAAGAGCAAAAAATGACACTATTTTGAGCAACATTTAACCATAATTCACTAATTAATAAAAAGTATAAACATTCACACAACATGTAATATTTATTTACCAAACAATCTGACCATTTTTGTCTGCTTGTATCATTTTTAAAATTTGGCTAAAGTAATTGGTTTGGTAGAAAACAGTTTGACTCTCCTAAGTGTAGACAATTGTATTCTAGATGGGCCACAGAAGCAACAGGTTTTACAGTATTTGAAAAACTAGCAGTAAATAGGCTACTTTTGAATCTGACTTA
Source organism: Nesometra sesokonis (assembly GCA_025631205.1). Classification (NCBI taxonomy): domain Eukaryota; kingdom Metazoa; phylum Echinodermata; class Crinoidea; order Comatulida; family Antedonidae; genus Nesometra; species Nesometra sesokonis. The sequence continues at coordinate 3,336 of JAOTQE010144668.1, read as the reverse complement.
CTCGACTCCATAAGGAACAAGTACCAATGATCATATTCCATGCACGGCATACAAGGGAGCACTGACTTAAGTCACTTAGATTTAGGTAGGAAAAAATCTGAAAAATTAAAAAAAAAAAATCTAAAATGTGCACAGATTAATTTCAGATAAAGCAGTAAATGGATGCAGAAAATGATTCTACACAGTTACTGCAGTAATCTATTTCTGTCAAGTCTACCACAACCTTTAACAAAAGTAACACTATCCGACTAGGTGGGCCCACCATGCTAAATTCTAGGAAGATCTTCCTTAAACCACAGAGAGCTACCTAGTAACTAGGTAGTACATTTGATAATGCTATTGATACCTTAAGTAATTATTTGTTATGGTGTCAGTTCTAATTAGTCTGAAAATTTATTAATGGCTGTAATTTCATATGTAGTTGTGAGGTATTGCTCACTGTATCCTTGGTAGTCTCCTTTGGGAGGAGAGCTGACCTTGTGTTAATTGAGAGATTTATAGGTTTTGGACATAATGGGATAGGTAGCAAGGCTACAAACGTAGTTTTTATAGGGTAACCCTGTTAACTACCTATATCCACCTTGTCACTTCCATTATCTAGCATGTTAACAGAGTTATTTTTCAAAGGGACAGTGCAGTAATCCAGTTCTTTTGTTCTCTTTGGTGACCATGATAACACACAGGGTCTCATATTGATATGTTGTTTTCAGTTTCTTTTCAGCTACTTTTGTAACTGAATTACTGCAGCAGGGTCACTTTGACATGCCCCTTAAAAGTAATATAATTTGTACCTTACAAATGTGAATATGAATACAAATAAAACTTTATTGCTATCAAAAACAGACTGAAGTAAAAAAATGTGTTTCACCCAACATTAAAAAATGAATCGAAACATGGTGACTGGAAATAATGGAATTTAAATATGGATAGTAACAAGTATATAAAAACATTAAAATGCCTACATATAAAATATGATTATTATGCACATTTAGAAAGGGGTAACGGAAAAACATCAAAACATCAGTTGAATTTTGTTTAAATTAATTATCTTACAATTGGTACGGTACGGGACGTTCCAAAATGTACTTTAATGTTTACCAATTTTGAAATAAACTATGATTAATAATAAACGTTTTTTACCTTGATAGCTACTTTGCGTGGAAGCAAGGATATGTCTACTCTAGCACCCCCTCTAAGGTAAAATGAGTAATCTTCACCATCAAGTTCACCACGCTCAATTCGCTGTCAGGAAAAAGAAAAACAAAATTGAGATGCTTACAATTTAATTTGACATTCAATTCAATTCACTGCTAGCAAGTAATATATGTTGGTCCAACGTTTAACGTTGGCAAAACGTCTACGACCAATTGCCAACATTGGATAAACTATCATTGCTAACTGGGTTTCAATTCAATAAACATTTTTTTAATTTGTTTAAAATGATAATAAAAACTCACCATAGATGTTACCCTTTGAATAAATAACACCATCTGACTAGGTAGACCTACCATGTTAAATTATTAGGGAGATCTACCTAGCAGCACAGAGAACTACCTAGAGGTAGTATATGATTACCCTGTCTGTTGATGTTATTCATGCCTTGTAAAAGGTTATTCTAAATAACGGCTGTATTTTCTAGTATACTTGTAGAGCATTTCTGACCATAGCCTTGGTTGTATCCCTTGATATTGTAGTTTTTATAGGGTTAACCCTGCTAACTACCTTGATCTACCTTGTCATTACCATTATCAACCATGTTAACAGAGTTATTTTTTTTCAAATGGTATGCTCATTCTAACCATTCGGTAAGTGGCCAATGGCTACTGGAATTCTCATTTGGCTAACTTTTCCGCCAACTTGGCTAATTGAACATTTTTTAAAATGTCCAAATTTGGCTAGGAAGTTATAATTTGGGTAAATAATATCGGCAACCTTTAGTCAGTTCGGCTAAGAAAAAATTAACTCTAGATTGAGTGTAGGGATGTTTTTGAAATTTATAAACTGTTCATTTTGTGTCACATCCAACCTTCATCATGAGAAATATGAGGGAGAGATACGTGGAAGAGGAAGGACAGGGAGGAGATGGTCTGAGTGGATAGACAACATCAGATGTTGGCCAAATGGTATGGTGAATTGCCAACATTGGATAAACTATTATTGCTAGCAGGGTTTCAATTCAATAAACATTCTTCTTAATTTGTTTAAAATAATGATAAAAACTTATTCCCCAAAACAAGAAAAAGTTGAACTATCAAAACTATTGTACTATAAGTATGATTCTTTGTGCAATGTTTATTTTTTCAAAAAATTGTGTATGTAATTCACAACTTTCCTAACTACAGTACTTTGATTTTTATTAGAATAAAAATCAGTATGATAAATATATGATAATACAACAAAGAACTTTCACAATGTTTATTACCATAACCTTTGTTAAAATATAGCAATACAAATACCCACTCTAAGCAGCTGGGCACTTACAAAATCTGCAATACTTTTTTTAGGGGAATTTGTCAAATGGAATGCTTTGAAGTGCTTATTGAAACTAGAGGAAAATAGTGGCAATTGACAGGCGGTTAATTTGTTATAAAAGATACAATAAGTAAAAAATAACAGGTTACTCCAGTAAACATAATTTAAACTTTTTACAGTTATCTCTGCCATACTATATTAACATGTTATTGTACTTCAAACATTTTTTATTGTATCAATGTAATGTATAAACTGTGAGACAATCCACTACTCTTTTCTGAAAGTGTGATACATTCTTAACATACGCATGAGCCATATTGCACAAGACTTACAGCTCAATGAAAAATGTTGCTTGTAGTTCAACCCTCCAGTTGAACCATAAATAATTTGGTAATACACATTGAACCAGGAACCTGATATATTCAGTTCAGCATAAACCCCAAGAAATATCACAAGTTTAAGCAACTGAGCTAAATGCCACTCTCCCATTTCACACCGTGACTAAAGATCATAACTTCATTGATTTTTGTTCTTAGAATAGTTACTGGCTTAATTATTAACATATCCAGGTACTTAGAATTAATTGGCTTTATTAGAACACTGAGAACTGCATCCTCATTAATCAGTATTTTCAATCACATTTTTTATTACAAGAATTAAAAAGACTAAGCAATCAATTGTACGTGCTTAATTAGTTTGAGTCGCGAGTAACAGCCTGGTAAACATGACGGATAATTCCATGTAAAGCCAATTGTGCATGACATGTACTGTACTCTCTAGTACTGATTTTATTGAAAACAAACAAACATCATACAAAAATATACATTGGCACTAAAAGAAGCGGGCGCTTGTCTATTTAGTCGC
>JAOTQE010144657.1:0-11527 GCA_025631205.1 Nesometra sesokonis | reverse complement strand
TATTGGGTAGATCTAAATAGACACACAGAGATGGTTAAAATGGCATCCAGTGTCCACTAGAATTATCGACTATTATTACTTGTTGACAAAATTCAAACAAAGGCATGTATAGCATTCCCAGAAATTTGCATATATCTGGAATTGGTAATCCATAACTGTAGTTTGAATTTATCAATATGCTTGATTCTGGTATAATTACTTGATTTCCAATTTTTAAAATTAAGCTAATAAAAATTGGTTGATTACAACATAAAATGTCAAAAAGCCATATACTGTGGAAAAAAGGATAACATGTTTAGGTTTAAGGTTTGACCAGCTTTACCCAAGTAACAATCATTTAATGGCTTATATCTCTGCAAATATACATTTTTCAATATAGGTGCAATTGAAAGAAATGATCTATATAAAATTACCTATAATTTGATACCAAACATGACCATGTTCTATGTAGTATCTCCGCCATCTTAAAATTCAAAATGGCGTCTCATTTAAAGGCCTATAACTTTTTCCACCAGGGTGGGCCGAAGAGGACCTTTTTTTTTATTTGAAAAGAGTATATTTTTGCGGTTCGATTGATACCAAGAAACTGTTGTTAACCTTTTTTCCCGATAGCCCCTAATTTTTACTTTCAACGACCATACTATAAACAGAGGGACAAAGTAAAATTGCTAAGAATCAGTTTGTCTTAATTTTTTTGTTTTTCAATTGAAACCATTTCTCTATGTCTTAAAACATCAACTTCTACAACATGCCTACTTTTAAATATGCAACTCCTTACCTAAATCATTGATATAAAAAGAATGTAATTGTTGTGCCTACTCACTTGATGAACTGGCAGGTTTTGATGCTACAACTTGATGAAGCGATTTTGAAGTAACTGTTATTATGTTGCTAATTTGTCCAGTTGACTTTACTAACTGTGGTGAAGTTGTAACAATCCTAGCACCACCAACTGAACTTATCAATACCTGACCAGAAGAACCTGCAACCAAAATGTTACGTTATATTATAAATATTCCTAAATGATAACCTCATTTAAATTTGTCTTTAACCCTTTCACTGTGTGGGCCCTGTGCTACAGTCATCCTTTAAAAATATTTGCCTATGTATACTACCACATGTCCTCTTTAGTTTCTGTAAAACCTTTGAGATATTTGCAATAACTTATACAATATTTGTTTTATCAATGATTTTTGCTTTTTCACGATTTTACCAGCAAATGTTGAATTGTGTCATTTTTTTTTAAAGATGAAAATAATTTAAATTTTAAATGTATTTATTCATTTAATGTATCATAATCATCAGTATTTCTTGGAGAAAAAGTATTTCTATAGGCAACATATATTCCACCCTAAAACACAAAAAGAATTTTAACATAACCTCTAGTATTTTTTTTCTCATTTATTTCAAAAGCACCTTGTTTCCTTAAAAAAAAAATCTTATCAATGAAAGGTTAACATTTATGTTGATTTATGTAAAAGTTTTCATAGATTGCCTATAGAAATCATACAAAAGTACAAAAGGGAAATACAGTATGCTATATCACATCAATGTAGACATATGACACACTTTTCTGCTTAATAACTTTACCAATTGAGTTACAAGTGAGTTAGATACTTTAAAAACAATTACTTCTTTCACCATGCATCTCCTTAGTTTGTTTTCCCTGTTGATTATCCCTAAAATTTAAATGAAAATTATGTTGGGCTTCTAAATTACGACTCTTTACTATGCTCTGCACAATGAAATTTGTATTTGTTCACAACAAATTAAAATCACTATAAAACACAGTTCAAAAATAAATACAATTTCCATATATCAGCCACATGGCAGATCAGCTATCATTTCTGTACAGGATCATCATCTTTTTCTTATTCTTCTTTCTGCCATTTTTTGTTCCCAGCTTATCTCAATTTTGCCATGAGCCATTTTTAGACAAATTTACTGATGAGGAATAGGCACAACACGGTTTTTGGAGTGATCAATGATACATGACATCATCTTTGTGCAAAAATGTCTTTTTTATCATGCACTTTCTCAAACAAATTGTCTTTTCCAGATCCTATTTAATGATCATAATGTTCTGATCAGTTTTGAAGGGTATGCGAGTCAAAATCTTTTGTGAACGTAAATATGTGCACGTACGCGTGTGCCAAACTTTTGAAAAGTTCGAAATCACCTTTCCATCAAATTGGAGCATGCTTCAGGCATTTTGAGCATTTCAAAATTTAAATTTTTTTTTTATATTATGGGTTTTTGACATTGATTTAACGAATTTCTAATACTTTTCAGTTATTTTAGGGACAATCACAATGCGCAACAGGCGCATCAAACGTACACATCTTTTAGAGACAATCACAATGCGCAACAGGCGCATCAAACGTACACATCCGTGTGCACATTTCTGCCAATAAATAGTGAAATTACGCTAAAAAAAATATATGTATATTCTTAACCATTTATAACTCCTCAGGATGAGTAGTGACCTTAAAATTTTAGATTTCAATTTCTGATATTGGTTGTTATATTTATTTTGAGCATATCTCATTTATACATGCTTGAATTTAACCCAAACAGCCGTATTTTGGGGCTTATCTATGCCTCTTACTTCAACATACCCTTTACTTTAATTTTGAATTCAAATTAGTTGAAATGTGACGTCATCGATGCGCAAACTTTTTTTATCATAATTTGTTATGCAATCTATAATATCTTCCTAAAAAATTGTTGCTGTTCATTAATATTTAGTGAGCATAATAGGTTGTTTGCACGTTGTTGTTAACGCATATCATACATGCCAACATTTGGAATTTAAAAAACGGAAGATTTTGACGGACACCCAGTGTCTAGGAGCGGATCTAGGATATGGAGAAAAAGGGGGCGTGGCCCCGTCATTGGCTCTACCACTCGGGGTTTAAAATTACGTAGTTTTGATTTACGATGTATGTGGATGAGATACGGGTGCACATTTTTCTGATAAATGAAGTGTTGTGCATGGAAGAAAACATGGTAATACGAAGTCAAAAAGTAGGATAAAAATCAATGAAAGTGAAGGTTTTTATTGTATATTATGGTCAAAAATGCGTCTAATAAATTTGTTTGGAAATCGGGAGTTTGTGTTAAAAAACGGGAGAAATAAAATCGCCCGGGAGGTGAGCTCCAAATACGGGACTCTCCCGGCCAAAACAGGAGTGTTGGTATGTATGGCATATGTGTATTTTTAGAATTTCAATAAGTAAAACCATGGCTATGGCTATATATTATTACATGTAAATACTGTCTTAGTACAACAATCCAAAGTAATTAAAGGCACATGAAATTAATTACACAAAGTAATTAACATAATACCAGATAGGGTATATGATAAGAAAATAATATTCACCAACCTTAAGAAAAATTCATTAAGGAAGTTGATAAAGGATTGTTGTACTAAGACACATGTAATAACCCTATATAAACAAACTGATGTAGTTGCTATGGGATCTCCTCTTGGCCCATATTAGCTAATATAATGATGACTGAATCAGGTATTATTAAGTTTTATGCTAGATTTGTAGTACTCGCTAAACCAGATGATTTTCAACATATTTTAGATAGCCTTAACTCTTTCCATAAACACAGGTTTACCTTTGAATCATTTGAGAGTAGTAATTATGTACATCTTTTTTTACCTTAAATTTAATAACATTGTAGACAAAATAGGTATATACTGTAAAAGTACTCATACAGGTCAATATGTACATTACGACAGCTTTGCTCCATGGAATCACAAGATTTCATGGATTCGTAGTTTAGTATCCTGAGTTCTTAAACTTTGCACTCCTAATGAATTGAAATTAGAACTAAGTACCATCAAAAAGTACATGTCTTAGAATGGTTATCCCTTAAAAGTAGCTAATAGAATACTTAAGAAATTAACTGAAACTAAATGTAGTGATAAACATAATGATGATAACTTGACTAGATTTGGATACGACTACTTTCTCTAGGAAAAACCAGACGATTTCATGCTACAAAGATATCTGAATAAGATATGTAGACACCTAACTAAAGAAGTAAAATTAATAACATTATGACAATAGAAGGTTTCTAACTTCATAGGTACTAAAGATATGACCTCCAAGAGTATAGAAGTTCTGTTGTATACCATTTCCAATGCCCTGGTTGTAATAGTGTTTATATTGGTAAGATCGATAGGTGTTTAATAACTAGGTTTAAAGAGCATTCTTCCCAATCTGATAGTGTAGTATGTGATCATATTGATAATTGTGAAGCATTTGTTAAATTTGTTATGATTGGTTAATACTTAATAATAATTCTAATTTTAGTTTAATAATAATTCTGAATGGTTAACACTTGGCATTGGTGCTTAAAAGCTGGAATTTTATGGACAAACTTTCTTTCCTGAGGATGACATAATTTATATCGAAATATTGAATCCTGTCACGATGGCATGTATCTTATTGCTTGGAGTATGCATTATACTTTTCTTACTTGAAGTTGATTAGTGGACATCATACAAGTTGGCGAAAAGGCGGCCATTTTGAAAATGTAATGAAAAAAACTGGAAATCACTTTTTTCTTAATCTGTTATGTCTGTAAGGCCAAATAAAAAAATATTGATGTTTAGCGTCCCCGCCCGCTTCCTTTTTCTGAGCCGCCTGCTTTTTTTTTTTTAAATATAAACATCGTTTTTATCTATTAAAAATAATCGCAATTTCCTCTCTAATAAATTGATAGACTTCATCGTAATCGTTTCATGGTCATTCACGCAAAATAAACACTTTGTGATATCGCACGGCAGTTATAAGACGGCTGGTGTTTGTAGGCTAGCAAAGCACACCATACACACACATGCGTTTGCTTCGCTTCGCAGGTGGAGAGCTTTCTTGTATTTTGACATCCGAGTAGATATTTATGGTAGTTTGATGGTTTGTTTCACTGTATGAAATATTTTACTGGCGTTATTCATCATGGTTTTTGTTTGTGTTTCGATCCGAATGAAACGAAAGATTCTTAAGCCGTGATATGCTAGGTCTGTTTGTGATGGGCAACCAACTCTGGCTAACATTTTCGCCGAATTTTCGAGTGGAGATTTTGACCAAGGAGAGGCGATCGACGATCAATACCGAACGACAATTGTGAATATTGGCCGAAGCTAGCTAAGCTTAGGTCTAGATATTTAACCCGTTTTCACATGCTAAGATTTAGAATACGATTCGTAGGCTCCCTTTCAAACAAGGCGGAACTAGTACTAGGCCTAGTACGATTAGCCTACAGTAGGCTTACAACATGTACTAAAAATTAGTTCTTCTTCGGTCGCTGTTTAGTGGGTACGAGTTTGACAGCGGCCGAAAAAGTCATATTGCGTAGGCCTAGGCATATTCAGTTGAATAAAACCTACTACTTTTAAAATAGACAAGAACAGTGGTTTATAGTAGTACGTGCAGTTTACTTTGTGGAGAAAATGGTACATGCAGCTTTACCATGTTAGGATACATTTTTGAAAAATAATTATCACAAGATAAAGTACATTTGTATATACTGTACCACTTTGTTTTGTTATATCAAAAAATTGTGTAATAAATTGCTTGTAAAACTATAAATTATGAAATCTCTTTAAAGTCTTATTGTTCTCCGGTATATTGTGAATTAGGTCTACATGTAGGTCTACAGTATTTCAAAGAAACCTGAAATGCATATCAGGTGAATGAAAATGCAAAGGCCAACCCAGGAAACCAGACGACTGTTTTAAGAAAATAGCCCATTACCAAAATTAGGCCGGTTGGCGGACAGTAAAGAAAAAAAAAATGGCCTCCTCCTTCCTTTTTTCAAAAATGCAGGACACTAAACATTTTTTTTTTTATTTGGCCTTAAATAAATATTCAAAATTTTGCAACATTTTTTTTTTTAGTTTGAGGATTGGCCTATGGGCCTAAGTACCTGCAAACTACCCCCGGACAGCTACCCTCCTAGGACAACTACCCCTAGACAATTACCCCCAGGACAATATCCTAACCATAACCCTAACCCACTGGTGGGGTGGGGGTGTGGTAAGTAGTTCTAGAGAGTAGTTGTCCTAGAGGGTAGTCATCCTGGGGGTAATTGTCTAGGGGGTAGTTGTCTAGGGGGTAGTTGTCTAGGGGGTAGTTGTCCTAGAGAGTAGTTGTCTTAGAGGGTAGCCGTACAAGGGGGTAATTGTCCAGGGGGTAGTTGTCTGGGGGTAGTTTTCCTAGAGGGTAGTCGTCCTAGGGTGGTAGTTGTCCAAGGGGTAGTCGTCTGAGAGGGTAGTCGTCTTAGGGTGGTGAATGTCCAGGGGGTAATTGTCCGGGGTATTCACCCGGGGTAGTTGTCTGGAAGGTAGTTGTCCGGATACACTGAGAAAAAAAATGATGTACAACGTGAGACATCCAAAATGGGTGTCCATGCATAAGACTTGTGCATTATGTAGTTGGCAGGTAACTTATGAATATTGGTATGAAAATTTAAAAACAAACATGTAGGCCTTTAACTTTAATTGTCACAGATTCAATTAAAAATAAAATTGGAAATTTCTCCTAAAATTTTTAAACATTCTCTTATATAACTTGCACCAAAATATTACAATTAACATGATGTAGCTAGAAAAATTCAAGGGTGGGCTGGCAACAATGTATGGGTGAGTGGTATGATGACTAAAAACAGTGTTTTAATCTTTTAGAGGCTTAGGGTGGGTGGCAGGTTGAAATTAGGTTGGGTGGAAGGTCATAAAATAAGCTTTAGGGTGGGTGGAACATTTTTAGGGTGGGCGGCCTCGCCCACCTCCGCCCTGCATAATTACATCCCTAAATTAAAAATAAAATTGAGGATTCTCCCAATCTTGTCTGAATGTTCTCTGGTGTGATTCTGCTAGATCAAGTTTATCAATAATAATTCTAGCCTAGGTTTCTATGTACAGGTGCTGGTGAAGGCTGACCAGTGTGATACATGACCTGAACTCTACCATGGCAGGTGCTAATGAGAGGATCTCCTGTTGCTATGGCAAGACAGACTGGGAAGCATTGTCTGGCTTGAAAAATGTTGTAGTCATTCACGAAATATTTTATAAAGCATTGTTATCAATTTAAATATTTTCAATTGTTTAATATTTCAATATCAAAATTTGAAGACTTCATTTAGTTTAATTTTAATAAGTTGACCTTATAATGATCATTGCGTGTTAATAATACATACCTGCCAACCATACCCTACCACTTTTTCAAGCTTGCTACTGCCTACAACTCTTTGAAATTTAACATCAAAATAAAAATGTACACAAGGAAACTGTGAAAGCCACCAAAAAAAGACGAAAATACATATTGAATTTTTTTTTTATTATTCAAAATTCAATATTTTTCACAGAGGCTCCTCACAAGGTGTAACCTTAGCGACGAGGAGCCTCCAAAAATTACATCACTTTATTAACAAAATTGGCATTCAAAGTAAGCAGTTTTAGCCTAAATTCTCCCAATAACAGGGATCGGGGCTAAATGAACTTTTTTTGCTCATCAATTAAAATGCGGTAAGATGAGGACGCTGGTTCATTTGTATTTCACCAACTTGGCAACCGTGAGTCGGCCTACCGCTTTGGAGAGTACAATGTTGGCAGGTGTGATTCTAAAATAACGGTGATAATGACCGAAACCTGCCAACTCTCATGCATAATGAGCGAGTCTCGCACATTGAGACCTTTTTGGATGTCTCACATATACATAATTTTTCTCACACACATGCAGTTTTGTAAACAGTTGTTCTCACGTTCGAGTCAAGGCCTAGGCCTATAAAGCAAAATAGGCCTATGGTGAAAAAGGCTCACAAAAGTTTTGTAATTTGAACGAAAATGACTTACAAAATCGGTAAATGGGTTTTTTTTGTCAGAAAAGAATTGGGGATAGCGCAGCATCAGGAATGGGGAAAGTTTTGCACATTAGCACCAAAAAAGTTGGCAGACTCTAAATGACTATAAGGAAGATCGAGGCCTGCCGCGACTTTATAATATCCTATTTAAATTAGCAAAAAGTGTAAATTAGATCAGGGGAAAATGCCCAAAAAGAGACCCAAAAAGAAACAATAACAGAGTTGCAGTTGAGTCAAGTACACATCAAAATTACAGAATATGCTTGTCAAAATGAGAACTCCAGGGGCGGATCCTGGATTGGCCCCTGGAGTAGATACATTTTGGGGTTTTTTTTCAAGAACGCACCTCTTCTTGAAAAGGCTGGTGACGTCCTTGATTTATGTAGGCCTATTTGTGCACAGTGCGCAATGTACTTTTTATTCTAAGAACAATTTTATGAATTAAAATGAAATGGGGAAAAAACTAGTAAAAAGAGTATGGAATTTTTGAGTTCCTATTCTATCCATAAAATTGGGAACTTGGGAAAAATAGCCTTAGTTATTGTAATATAAATCTTGAACAAACTCTTGGCAAACACAGGAATTTCAACCTTTTAATTTTTAACAAACACTACATGTTTCAACAAAAGACCATTCTGTCAATGATAAATAAATGTATAATGTCTTCAGCCTGATGACCTAATTTTAATAAGCTGGTTCGTGATCCTGATTAGGAATCAACCAATCCATTCATTATTCAAAACTACTACCATCTTTACAGATTTACTATAACTTATTTTTAGACTATTTTGTACAAAATGATTTCCATTCATAGGCCTATCTGACAGGTCGTCCACACTCACTCTAGGTAAATTATTTCTATTTATTATTTCTGGCTAGAAAGTATAATGCATACTCCAAGCAGTGAGATACACGCCATCGTGACAAGATTCAATATTTCGACATAAATTATGTCATCATCAAGAATGTATGAATTAAAATAATGGCTAACAGTTGCTGATTTTTTTTTTGCAAAATTATATATTCTTTAGCCAAATTGTTAAAATTGACAAAACTGATAAAAATGGCCACAAAAGTTTTTTGGCATACATTAGGCAATTTAGCAAAGGAGGTCATTTTTATTTTAGCCAATTCTTTTCTTTTAGAATTCCAGAAGCCATTCAACTTGGAAAATGGTTAGAGTCTGCATAGGTAGTCAAATGAAACTTTCGGTCAAAAGCCCAACACAAATGTGGGTAATTTTTATATAATAAAATACTATTCTAAAATAAGGCCTAAAACAAAATGTTACGTTGCCCAAACACAGAAAGATTTTAAAACAGGGTCGGTCGATCGGATTTTTATTTATTTATTTTTTTAAATTTGTTTTACCTATATATAGATATCCTTTGTGAAAATGACTTGTACTGACTAGTTTTATAAATGTTAAACTACTGAAGGCAAAAGCATCCAAATAGACAAAACTGAATGTATATGTATGAATTTTTCCCATTTTTATCAACAAAGTAGTGACTCCGACACAGCGAGGAATTCAGATACAGTGAAATTGAGGTACTGTAGCTAGGCGCCAACCTAGGCCTAATGTAGTGTTTTTATATTGATTTGTTTTGAGTATGGTCATTTCGCCCCCGCTAGATCGGCAAATAAGGGCAACCAAAGCTGAAATATTTGATTCGAAAAAATTAAGCACGAGCAAAAAAAAAAAAAAAAAAATGCCGACCCTGGATTTTCACATTTTTTGGGTCGGTCGAGTTTGAGCAACATAACAATTTTTTTTTTGGCCTAATAACAAATTTACAATAGCACACATTATTAAAACTGCAGATGCTCAGTTCATTTCATATTCTGCAGGGGCAGGTTGTTGTTGTAGGAAAAAGTTGCCCAGTTGCCCAACACAAAAAAAAAAACAAATTTACAATAGCACTCAGCAGCATTAGTAAACAAAGCTTCCAAGTTAGAAACCAGAAATCATAGATATTTTATCGGTCAGCGTTCGTAACTGTTTTGTGTACTATATGGGCACCTAAAAGTGAAGTTATATGAACAACAATGCTTTGATTAGTGTTGTTATTTTGGCCTAGGCACAGGGCCTAGGCCTAATTAACTACAGTAGAATCACGATCTTTTCTACTTAAAGAAGCTTAAACCCCCAGCATTAGGCGGCCGTTTCTGCTACTGCCTAGCCTTGTACTAGGCTAGGCTACGACTAAGTAAAAGGGCCCCAAGTAATATGGCTAGTAGCCTATACCCTTCGTGATACAGTAGATATTGTCTAGTACTAGGCCTAGTAAATGACAAAAATTGCTGTTTCTATCTTTTTATTTCGGATTCCCAAACCTTTCATACTGTACTACATACAGTGCATCATTGCAAGCACCACTGCAACATCACAGTTCGTCATGCGTCGATCTTCCGGGTTGACGCGTAGGGCGCCACCAACAATGTTTACAGTTTTAGTAACTTAAAATTACACTTTCACGAGTTGATAATTTCGCGGTAAGGTTCTCATTCACGAAATTCGCGAAAATTAAACCCCCGCGAAAATAACAACTTATACAGTATTATGAATGAAAAGGTGTTTACTAAATTATTAGTACAATTGACAAACCTTCAAAATACCATTTATTGCTCATTTAAATGAAAAATATTAGCATCTACATATTTGTTGTTTATATTGTAATTTATCAAAGATCCTGGAGATAATCATAAAAAATCCAAATTCCTGAAGAAATTTTGGTATTTCCTGTAACCCGGGAGAAGACACAAAATTTCTGGAGACTTCAGGCAAATCCCGAAGACTTGGGCCCTTTAAAACAGGTTTTATTTTTCAAGTTTTTTTTTCTTTGGAAAAGTACATTGCTGCGTGCAAGAGGAATTAACTTGTAATATTTTACCATCTGATCAGTCGCCTTGTAATATTATAAGATGACCTCCAAATATCCTCTAATGGATGTAAATGGATTCTAAAGTGCAGGTTCATCAAAAATATTATTATTCATTAAATGTTTTAGTTAATCATAAAAAGTATATTCAGCCCTATTGGGGAATTTTTAAGATTTTTTTTCTCTTGAGTCTTATGAATTAAAAAATATACATAAAAATAAGCGATAGATTTCATCCCTATTTTTTTACACACAAAATAGCAATGTGTGTAATTTTTTTATTATCAAATAAAAATGGCTACATTACACTATATAAAACATCAGAAGTGAACAATTTTGGTTAAAACACATAAGAATAGTATTTTTCTATATATTTTTAGAATGGCCGTTGGCTTTTCACAATTTATTTAAAATAATCCTCTTTCAGACAATTTGTATGTAAAAGAATAGAAATTCTATCTTGTAATTTGAACTATCCCCACACTCAGCAATTTTCGTCTATTTTACCAATAATTATGATAGGTAAAATGAATCATAAAAATTCAGAAACGGCGCTGAATATACTTTTTATGATAAACTTAAACATATACAGTAAGGAAGATAATTTTTTTGGGTGAACCTGCCCTTTAACCACAATTTCAATTTTGTAGGTCTACCTATGCTAAATTTTCCATAGCCAGTTTCATGCTCTATGGGCCTGTTTCTACTGAAGACCATATAAAAAAACGGTTTTTTGGAAACGGTTTTTTATAATTGTTTATAAACAAAAG
>JAOTQE010144646.1:0-11528 GCA_025631205.1 Nesometra sesokonis | reverse complement strand
ACCCACGCACACTTCGCCAGTTCCTTGATACGCCCTGTCACTTTAATGGCTGAATAATAAGGCCTGTAAAAATCTTAAATAAGTGGTACGACTAGTTCAGGTGTGTCAGAGGCAGTGCTAGATATATTATAATCTCCCTCAAATGGTCTTTGATCTATATCTCCAGCAATTTCCTCCCCTTTGATCGTTAATTGGTAATCCGGATAATTATACATTGGGTTTGACTTAAAAAGACTGTGCCGTGTTTAGATTTGGAATCCAATTATTTCAAGCATTGGTTACACAAAGCATACAAGTGAGAATCGATGTAGGTCAGGGTATTGGTATAATGGTGTGTTGATATTCCAGGTGTGCAAAAAGATCTGGATTAGTTAAATGATATCACGGATTGTCGACACCGATTCACCAGATCTTGCGACTGAATGGGAGTTATTAGACTTGCCAGAAGTCTATTATTGTCTTTATAATTACCGCTTTAAATCGACAAAACGTTAGGTTGTAAGTAAACCTAATTTAAGTCCAATCTATACTAACACACTTCACCTAACTTATGTTTGACATCTTCGAGTTTGTTACAGTTTGGAGATGTATGTGGTGTTTTATATTTATATATTTTGGTTTCTTTATTCACCCACAAATTACATAACTGGCAGCACATAGCTGAATTGCATATGTATTACAAAAAAAAAAGTTTTCAGAAGTATTAAAACAATATTGCACACTACACACAAATCTGACAAAACGTTTGTTTTGTGATTTTTGAAAACAAATTGGAATGGAAAAGAGGTGATTTCTCTCCAATTAGACAACAATAGAGAATGATAGGAAGAGAATAGTAATAATCTACCATTTTGTTCATTTGCATTCTCACAAGATTAAAAAGACTGCCATTTCGTTAGTGAAACCACAACACAATGAAAGAAACATTTACGTGCGCGTACAGAAACCCACGCGATGCTCCTATTTTGTTCCCAACCTCCGCAAATTACGATATAGATTGCTAAGAAGTTGCATGACAAACTTATTCCGACTAATTTGAGTTTGTCAACTGGTTTATATTAGCAAAATTTGGACAACTTTTTTGCCAAACTCAGCGTTTGCTACAGTTTACAAACCACAATTTTGTAGTGTAGACTCTGCTTCATATAAAACCATATAAATCTAAAATAATATAGTATGGAACGCCATAAGGTATTAATTGAATCCTTTTAATATTTTATTAAATCAAATTTATCTGACCGAGAACCTAGTTTAATCCTCGACTGAAGGATTGATCTAACTGAACGAATAAGTTACGCTCGAGAGAGTCTGTTATCGAAAAGTTTACTTATATCTCGACGGCTGTACTTGTAACTATTGTACTCGAGCTATCAGTTTAATTACATGTTGAACGTTCGGTTGATCTTGGCACTCGTTTACTAATCACTCCGTCAATAACGCAACATTGTGTTTAGACAAATATTAATTACATGGCAAGGTTTGGAAGTATAGGGTTAGGTAAGCAGGTTCACACTTGTTCAATGGACGAACCGATTGCTCAGGTGTGAGGAAACAACAATATAAAAGAGCAGTGTGGGTAAACATTTACAATCAACATTTAATCTAGATGTAAGAGACATGCCGATGCATTATATATACAGATTACAAGAGACCGATGAACGAAGAGAATGGGAATGTGTTGATTGTTAGCAACAGCGTGTCAATACAGTGCTGGTGGTAGCCTTATTTTTGAAAAGAACCCTTAAACGGTTGTTTCATTAATATAATTGGATTAAAAAGATTTTGAAAATATACATATGTACTTTTTCTTTTTTGACAGTCGAAGGTTCAAACTTTGTACTGAAGAGAAATTCGTAAGAACGATTTTTAGAAGTTAATTAAAACAAAATGTCTTGTTTGAACTCAGTGGTCCAAGAGGCGTTACGGTGCCGGTGCAATCTACAAAAATATTTAAGGGCCGTCCCAACAGGACTGTCGCCAGTTAAAATGTATAAGGACCAAATCCGTCAAAACAATTGTGTTTCAAAAGACGCAAGTTAAGCAAAATAATGTCAAATAGTGCAACAATTTTTTGCTTGTCAAATTCACACAGAAGACTTGGAACCTGATCAGTAAGAAACGTCGAATTCGGTCGCCAAATAATGGGCCGTATATGCTCCTGGCAATCCCAAAAATGCCGCTGGATCCGCCGCTGGAACAGAATTGTATTTCGTATGTTTATATTTAAGCTCAGGCCAGACAGTCACATTTTTATTTTGTAAAATATAAATACCCGTATATCACTCAGGCGCGGATCAAGGGGTGGGGGGGGGGGACACCCGCCCCAACACCTTTGGAGAATATTATTTTAACTTATATTTTGCAGTACATTAACAGTTAAAATTACGTCTCAGATACTCAGTAAGCGCATCTTGTTTGAAACTTGGCAAGGGGAAGATCCTAGACCAGTGGCGGCGCCAGGAATTCCCCGACGGCAATCCCCCGACAGGGAGGACAACCCCCAACAGATAGGCCAAGTTTGAGGTTGGCGCGTTCCCGGTTTTCAAAATGACAAGCAAAAAAATAAACCAAAAAAAAAAACATGCTATTCGCCGTGTTTTTCGTGCCTTTTTTGGCCGTTTGGTGGGCTCGCCTAGACCTACAGAGCCTCCGATATCTTAATAATATATAAATATTAAATAGGGGGAGGGGAATTCCCGACGGAGGGTTGTAGCCCCAAGCTCCCCCTCCCCCGTAGCGCCGCTACTGCCCTAGACCCCCAAAACAACACAAAATTTGGCACTGGGTCCCGGCTATGCGGCATCAGGTCCCCTCTATCTAGCTCTGTTGGATCCGCCCCTGTGTATGATCATGATGTGTCATCATCATTACCATGTATTTATAGGCCTATTTAAGGCAGTGGACAGATCTACTTTTCATAAATAATAGTTTTTTATCGAAGGTTTTACAAGCGTTTTAATCAGAAACAATACATTCCATTTAGAAACGACCTAAAGAATTCTTTCTTGCTTCATCGTTCTGTTTTTAAAGTTTAGCATTATTTGTTGCTAGCACTTTTAGGTATAGTTGAACCTCCCGTAAGCGGACACCCTCGGGTCCGAGAAAATTGTTCGCTTACGAGGTGTCCGCTTACGAGAATTTCCGCTGATAGAGGGCCAAAGTTGTAAAATTGTGTATACATCCTTATGTCTCACATTTTACGGCTTTCTCAGCACCAATGACCTCTCAAATTTCTAGACACCGCATTTTGCACTTTATAAAATATATATTATCATTTTAAAGATTGTTTCCGTAATATGATTTTTAGTCATTACAGTATAAGGACAATTTTGAACAGAAATTTGTATCCGTTGTACGGAAAAATCACTATATTTTCTGGAATGTATGGGGGGTAAATTTGCATATAAAAATCCAAATTTCAAGACATAAAGTGTCCGCGTCCGCTTACGGGAGGTGTCCGCTTATGAGAGGTACCAAATGCACTGAAGAACAAACGGGTCTTTTAATTAGTGTCCGTTATGTGGGTGTCCGCTTACGAGAGGTATCTGCACCGGGAGGTTCAACTGTATATGACCATTACATTTTTAAATCAGTAATTATGACCTCATGATAGAGTCCACCTCTCTCATGGATACTAGTTACGAATCTCTTGATTTCATAACTTGGTCATTTTGTTATTGTTACTATGGTCGATATTTCAGGACCCTTCTTTACGAGTACTTGTCAAACACTCTCGTCTGACCGAAGGTGGTAAATTGCATTCAACTGGTGTTTGCTGATAAACAGCATCAAAACTATGAACAAATATGTAATCTTTTTGTAACTCAACTTATTAATCTTCTATTAACCTCAATGATAGACCTACATTTTTAAATTTAGCAGTGCTAATGCTCAAGTAACATATTGTTATGAATGATCCTTTTGACAAAAAATCAAAAACAAAACTTTCAATAACTGGCATATCGGAGTTTATTATTAAAAAAAGAAAAGTCTTGTGCATGTAAGAAAATGTTAAAAAATAACATTAATATCATTATATACTGTTTGTAATAAAATAGAAAAGAAAAATCGGATTGAAATATTCTTTCATTAATTCCGATACATGTACTATTAAAAAAAATCTCACAAATCCATGGTTTGCTATAAATTAGCAAAAATGCCGCTCAGATACACCAAAAACACATCTCGTTTGAAAATTAACCTGTGGAGTACCAGGGAACAGTTGGGAGTACTCAGCTGGGAGTACTCTAAACCTCTAGAAAAGACGTAACATTTACCACCGGCCCCCACTATCCGGCATCGGGCCCCTTCTATCAAGCTATGCTCGATCCGCCCCATTGTTAATATAAAAAAAAACTACCTACTGCTTTTAAAATTAACTGCATAACATAACTTGAAAAAATGATCATATTAAACGTACTAGCAATAGAGTAACCAATAGACCGACTGACCAACTAACAGATGAGATGACCAACAAGACTGCTAATAAACTACAGAAAATTACAAACAAATAAGTCATTTTACGGTTTCAACTGCGCATGTGCAGATTAAGGTCAAATGATAAAACTACGCGTGGCAATCATATTAATTTAAATAAGAGCCGCGCGTCGTTTCATTACTTGACCTTGGTAACGCATATGCGCAGTTAAAACCGTGAAATGGCGTATTGGACTATTATAACTTGAGGAAATTGAATATTAAAGGTCATGGGTACTGACCGACCAACAGACAAATATACCGACAGAACGAAGTATAAAGGTGCATCTGAGACTACTGTAGCCTCAGGGTGCATATAAAAATCAAATAACAGGCATAATACCAGAGCTCCCAAGTTGCAAATCATCATGGAGATTTTGTCAGCCAGTATTCGTAACTGTTTTGGTGGTACTATATGGGCATCTAAAAGTGAAATTATATGAACAACAATGCTTTAATTATTACAAATGAAAAATTGGTACAATTATTGACTAACGAACCTTCAAAACACAATTTAATGCCAAAATAAATGAGAAATACTAGGTCTACTATTTATTTCTTTGTTTATGTTACTAATTTATTAGAAATACTGGGGATACTAAAAAAAAGCCCGGAAGATGATGCAAATTCCTGGAGACTCCAGACTTATCATGGAGACTTGGGAGCTCTGATTATCATTTACACTTACAAAAAAAATAAAAGAAAAGAGCTAAATATTAAATATGTAACCAGACTAAAGAATCTCATCAATAGAAGAAAACAATAATATGTTATTTAAGTTTAAGTAACTTGTTGGTTGGTCTGGGTATTTTCAAAAGTAGACAATTTGATATTAAATTCCTATGCAGTAGTTGCAAGATAATTTGATTTATTTCTTACAATAGATAATTTCCAGGATACTTGTATATTCAGGAAAGTGAAACCAAAAGCTGGTCTGATATTCAAAATATATGAGAAGGTCGGGTTTTGTCAGCAGACTTTCGTCATACATTTACAGCTATAATTTAATCTTTCTTTGAGTAGTCATTGTTCACGTCTTTTGTCAATTTTATATTAGGGGCCTGCAAATTTATTAATTCTCTCTGTTAAAATAGCTTTTATTTGTAACACCAGGGAGCTGTTAATTAGACAACTCCCTGGTAAAACTCTTACTCTTGGTCATTCTGTATTAGATAGCTTCCTCAAGGCTTTTAAAATTAGGAAACTGTTCTACACCGTCCAAATATCCCGAAAACTGTGCTGAAATATATTTTCTAACTGAAATAGGTCACTTATTGATCAGTGTTTGAACTAAGTTCATGACAGCGCTAAAGATTACTATTACGTCACCACTGGTTCATAGTTGTCGTCAAAATACAAGAAAACAAACCCATAAAACTGGTACTGACCATTCAAACAGTGGGCCTACACCTTTGACAAACTTAAAAGGGTTACAGCCTGTCACCAGTTTACATTATATCACAATTGTTTTCCAATTTTCTATTTATCTCAGAAATTCCTCAACAACTGCATTCGGAAACGATAACTTTCAAATACATTGTCCGAATCATAAGACTTAAATTAATAGTTTCCTCAACAACGTAAAGTACAATGAAGTGGTTCGTTAAAGCGTAACGATGAAATCTCCACTACTTGATCTACCATTGTCGGTGTCCTTTGATGACGATAGCCGACAAAGTGGTCAAGTCTAGGTACTTTATTCTGTAATCACCGGAGTAGTAAAACATTAGAAAATAGGGGTATCCCAATAAAGGTATATTTACCACAGGCGACAGCTACCAAAAAGAGACAGAAAATAAACTGAAAACAACTGCGTGGGTAGAAGTATTTTGGGCTTAAATTTATTAAAACTGTTTCCATTTTAGTCAAGTTCAAAATACTGACCGATATGCCAATGACCCAATAATAATAAAATAACAATAGGGCCTACATTTCTTTTGATTCAGCCCTTGCTTGTGTTAAACATAATTTTAATGTTTTATTAAGTAACGATTGCATGCATAGACCTCAAGTGCCATCACAAAACTTGCGTTCACCTAACAAGAGAAAAGACAACGAAATCAACGGAGTTCAAAGGCTTCTTTCCACCGTTGCACCTGGAATGGAGAGGGCTACGTCAATGCATACATCAGCAGAAACACTGGCAGCATTTAAATCACGGCTCAAAACGCATCTATTCCCACTAATCTCATCTTAATTTCTACTCAATTTTTATAATTTTCTTTGACGTGTGAGAGAGCGCCATGAGCGCATTCGATATGGCGCAATTTCCAAATGCTATGTACACCTTACAAGTAAGACAATCCGTTTGTTAGACCAGAGAATAGTAAAATTTCCGACCGAGGTAGATGTGTTTCCGGTTTTAAGTTTAACAAGCAGTAAAAAAACTCATTTGTCAATCTTGCGTGTTTTTACAGTTCTTTTCTGTTAAAAACGCCTCCCTAAACAAAAGTATACCTGTTAACTTCACATGCCCATGCGCGTTCAGCTATAACGTTTATAATGGAAGCTGAAGGGAGACGTTTGAGGAGGGGAGGGTTCGGATCCACGTTTACCCCTGAATCCGCCACTGTTTGAATCGGCATTGGTATTGCTGTATTATATGGCAGTGTGCATTATATATGCACTAATCACAAGTGTTTAGAAAAAGTGTAGAAAGAAAGGAAAAAAAAACGATCAAAGGTTTTAATATAGCTCATAATGAGTTAGAATGACAACTGGGTTTTAAGTCATATTTCAAATTAGACAGGAAATTAGACGCATTTTACTTATGTCGAGATATAAATTTGTGGTTGCCCAGTAAAAATTGTTAGTTCCCCCGACCACCACACGGGTCATGGGAAAGAGATTCTTAAACATGATTATAAAATGATCAAGACTATTTCCGTTTGTATCTTTGTTTATTAAAAATATCATAGAAAAATATCTTCTAATTAATATAGAATTCTTTAATAACTTAAAATTGATTATACATATCTAAAAATACACCGAGCACACCCATAGAAACTCTTAAAAATCTTTCGATAGAGAAAATAAGGTTTTAAAGAAAATGTTTATTAGATTTTTGTTTTTTTTTTAAATTCACACTTCTTAAATACCGTACTCGATAAATATAAGAACAAAGAAAGCAAGACATTAACAGTGACTTTAAAATACAAATAAAAGTGTATATACACAAGTTATTTTACATATATACAGCATAATAACAATGTTTCAAATAATTCTAATACTACTGATTTGTATATTACATTTAATTATATTATGATAATATAATGGTATGCTTAACAAATTGTTGATTGTAAAACGTCTACTGTTTTCATATATCTATTCTTTATTGATGCGTTTTATGAGAATAAACTACAGATCATGTTTAGATGTATTGAAGCATACTTCATTCTGTCGATTGGGCGGTCCCTGATACGTTTAATATTCAATTTCAAGTTATAAAAGTCGAATAATTTGGTACAAAATTTAGCAGACAAGCTCCTTCAGGCGCGGATCCAAGGGGGCCTAACGGACCCGCCCCTCTTTTGAAACAAAAAACAAATTTTTTTTGCTCAATTTTGGGACGCTAAAATTGCACAAGAGAGCATCTATAGAGAAAAAAATTTCCTGGGCCCTAGACCTATACCTATTGTTATCATTTTCCTGTAAAAACCTCATACCTGGGCTTGGTTAACTTGGCATTGGGCCCCCTCTTTCTAGCTCCGCTGGATCCGCCCCTGTTCTTGGTAGGCGTTTTATAACCCTATTTGTTAGTCGGTCAGTTGGTCAGTCGGTAGGTCTGTCGATACCTTTTGTTCGGTTTCTATTACATTTAATATCTCCACCTCTTCAAGTTATACAAATTTATAATAGTCCAATTGGGTTGTTGTTAATTAATCAGTTTCTTTGTAATGTCGGCTCATCATCCCATTGGATAATTGGTTGATTAGGCAGTCGGTCCGTCGGTCGGTCGTATATTTTAATCTTCTAAATATTTATTCCCCCACAGTTATATTGAGAATAATTTGGTTGAAGAGTTGCAGGTTGGTGATAAGCTAATTGACCTCGGAGAAACCCATGCACATCAGAAAAGCTTTCTTGATGACTTGAACATGGCGCGTGCGTTATAGATGGTATTGCAGATCTAAGTGTAGACGTTGGAAATGTCGTCGGCGTCGGGAATGTCGTCGGCGTAGCCGACATTATTGGAGATGTTCTACGGAAAGCGGACGATATCGTTTCACTGCTAACTGCCGAGATCGGTGAACGAGTTTCAACTGACTGCCAGATTGGGTATTGTGTACAGGTTGATGTTGTTACGGAAGGCGAGACGCTTGACCAATCACTGGTGAAAGTTCTCGTATGTTGTGAGGAATCTGAATAACTGTACCCTAGAAACAAAATATGTTTGTATTATTCCTATGCACTCTTTACAATATACAGTAAACCTGAAATTGAAAGTAATAAGTATGTGTTTAAAGAACAGCCACGCACTACTGCAGCGGTATTCCCGTTCTTGGAACAGGTATCAAACTAATATAATACGTTTTAAAATGTGATTCTTGCGAATTAAATTGGAGTGTCACGATAGTCGTTGCCAGTATCGTTGTGGTTTAGAAACCTCGATGTTGATTATGTTGTGTTGTAAACATTCGTAGAAACGAGCGTTTGAACCTGTAAACACCGTGTCCCATTAAGAGTTTGCGGGCATTAATATAGAACGAATTATTTCCCTGCGTCATCTCGATAATAAGAATAATTATCGCAAACTATAATAGCCACGAGACAAATCAATCTTCATCTTTTAGATCTCCAAAAGCGCAACAGAAAAGGGATGTTTCGAAATGTTTCAATATTTCAAAACATCCCTTTCTGCGGCGCTTAGGATAGTTCATGTACCAAATTTAAGCAAAATTATAATATATTTAACCAACATAACAATTATCAAGATAACTTTAAATGTTTGTAACTTTACCTGTAGATGAGTGTTGTCTGCATGTTGGTCGAGTGTATGGTGAAGTCCGATGACTTCTTAATCCATTAAATGTGTCGCAATTTTGATGCGAGAGTCGTAATGCCGGTTGAAAAGGTGCGGTCGTTGGACGAATTGGAGTTGGGGTTGATAAAAACCACCCACTCACTAAATAGAAACAAAATAACTAGATATTATTATTATACGATTTATGAAAATAATAGGACTATCTTCGATAATATATTTATTAATTGCGGTACAATTGACTTTGACTTTCTCATTCCAATTTTTATAAAACACTTTTCTGCCCAAGATCATAAAAATATAGATGATTACATAAATCGGCAAATAATACAGTACTCAAGATCAATATTATTTCTCATATTTTTGTATTTGATCTTCACAAATCAATCAATGTTCTTAAAGTCTGTTTGTATTATTTATATCAAAACTTCTAATTTACGAACCCTCTCATTCACAAACCCTTCTTGAATAAGGGTGTGCAAAAAATAAATAAAAAGGTCGAAAATGAGTACAATTGCACTGTAATAAAGCTTCTAATTAGCACAAGCTATACATTGAAAAGTACGGCATCTTTAGACAAAAACTTACTATGTGGAAATGGTATACTTGAATTTTCTTGATAAATGTCATCACCTCGTTCTTTGCTGTCAAGAAACGCTTTGGCAAATGGATTATGCTTGATTTTAAGCTGGGTTATCTAAAGTGAGGAAATAAAATAATGGTATAAACTACATAATAATTATTATAAAAGTTCAGAAATGTTTTTTTTAAATAATCTTTCCTTTTTCCGTTGTTTATTGATTGAAATTTCCACAAATATATAACTTTATATGTAAATTTATCTTAGAAACAACATTTCTATTAGAGATTGCTAACCATAATTTGGTAACGAACAATTAGCAATTAGGTCTACACTCTTTGAACAATATTTTACTTCAACAGTAGGCCTACAGTGGCGGATCCAAGGGGAGTCCTGGGGGTCACGTGACCCCCCTTGGTGAAATTTTGTGGGTCACAAGGTCTGTGTGACCCCCTAAAAAAATCAAATAATAAAATGTGATTTACTTGTAGTAATTAAATTTAAATAAAATTCTCGTGGCTTAGGAAGTATACGGATTAACCGACGCGCGCCCCTATTAAGGTAGATGCGCCGGGCCCAAAATCTACCATAAAAACCCAAAATACAGCCAAAATAGGGTACTAGGTAGGGCCGGCGGAACCGGAGGCCGCAAGGGCCCGGGCCCCCACTTTTTGGCGGAACATCCCTAAATGTTGAAAATGACAGCTATACACTTTAAGTATTAAGAGCCGTTGTCTGTAAGAATCAAAGAAATATCAAAAATAGTGGCAGACTCAAAAAAATGGATTTCTTTCAAATTTTGTGCATGGCTATATATATACTGAGAGAAATCAAATATGAAGTTTTTTTTATTTCGTGTGATTATTTTCATGGCAACGGGCAAATTTGTTTTTGGCAAATTCAGTCATTTTTTGCTGTTTTTTAAAACGGATATTAGTAGTACTTTGCTCAACGATTTTTATTGTTTTTGTCATTTAATCATAAAAAATAATTAGTGTATGTATAAAATCAATAGATTGTTTACCTATTACATATTTGTTTTTGTGGTTTGGATTTTGTAGTTAGGAGATACCATTTTTTTAAAAAGGGGTGTTTTTCATTTTTTTTAAATTATGAAAAACTTCATAATTTCATTTGCTTATAAATCCCAAAGTGGTGTTTTTTTTAAGCTGATTTTCTACAAACATGCAGTTGTAATGTTAATTAAGGGATTTCTAAAATAAAATACTGGGGTAATTTAAAATTTCTACAAGCAGTGTTGCCAGAAAAATAGGAATTTTCATTAAAAAAAAATACGATATTAATACTATAATTGACCATTTTTTTTGATGACCTGACAATAAAACCCCTGTGTAAGAACAAAACTTGTTTTGTATGCAACAAGTTATGTTGGGATAAAAAAAACCCACAATATTCATATTTATAAATTCTGTAATTTCTAGTTTAGGGCCATTCTAAGCATTTTATAGCTTCTGGGAGATTAAATAAGTG